>CAUYRT010003939.1:0-15168 GCA_963574885.1 Lepilemur ruficaudatus | reverse complement strand
GGTGGATTGCTCAAGGTCAGGAGTTCAAAACCAACCTGAGCAAGAGTGAGACCCCATCTCTACTAATAATAGAAAGAAATTAATTGGCAAACTAAATATATATAGAAAAAATTAGTCGGGCATGGTGGCGCATGCCTGTAGTCCCAGCTACTTGGGAGGCTGAGACAGAAGGATCACTTCAGCCCAGGAGTTTGAGGTTGCTGTGAGCTAGGCTGATGCCATGGCACTCTAGCCCGGGCAACAGAGTGAGACTCTGTCTCAAAAAAAAAAAAAAAGAAAGAAAGCAGAGCCAAAGTCACACCTCCAGAAGAGGGTCAGGACCTTTAAGAACAGAGTTTGGAATCCTTGTTATTTCCTCAGTGTGGTTACTTTGGTACTCTCTCTTCCATTATTAATAGAGAAACTTTCTGGGTAAAAGGTGGAGACTTCCATTTTGTAAACTCTTAATGTGTGACAAATACTGCCTTTGATTTCTTACTTAATCCTTTTTAAAACTCTGAGAGTAGGCCGGGCATGGTGAATTACACCTGTAATCCCAGCACTTTGGGAGGCTGAGGCAAGAGGATCGCTTTAGCCCAGGAGTCGGAGACCAGCCTGGGCAACATGGTAAGACTCTACAAAAAATTTAAAAATTAGCTAGGTGTGATGACATGCACCTGTAGTCACAGCTACTTTCGAGGCTGAGGCAGGAGGATCACCTGAGTCCAGGCATTCAAGGCTGCAGTGAACTATGATCAGGCCACTGCACTCCAGCCTGGGTGACAGTAAGACTCTGTCTCAAATAAACAAAAACAAAAACCCTGAGAGATATTATTACCCCATTTTACAGATGAGTCCACTGAGGCTTAGAGAGATGAAGTAAGTTGCTCAGGGTCCTACAGTTAGTACACAGGGGAGCTGGGATCCAAACCCAGATTTGACTGCAAAGCCTGCCCTATCTTTGGCAGCTGGGATAATGTGGTGGTTAAAGGGAGGTGATATTTACCTGGGTGTTGCATAATACAGGAAGAGCAGAGACAGCTGGGACTGTCCTGGCACAGGAAACAACATGTGCAAAGCCTAGAGCTGCAAGGGGTTGAGAATTTGGCTGGGCAAGGTGGGTAGGGAGTGATGCAGCAGGCTCCAGGTAAGGAAGGGCTTGGACAAGAGCGAAAGGATTTGCATTTTATCCTGTAGGCCTGTGATCCCCAACTCCCAGGCCATGGAGCGGACTGGTACCAGTCTGTGGCTTGTCAGGAACCCGGCTGCACAGCAGCAGCGGGGCAGTGGCGGGCAAGCCAACAAAGCTTCATCTGGATTTACAGCCATTCCACATCGCTTGTATCACTGCCTGAGCTCTGCCTCCTGTTAGATCAGTCACTGTCTCCCATCACCCCCAGATGGGACTGTCTAGTTACAGAAAAACAAGCTCAGGGCTCCCACTGATTCTGCATTAGGGTGAGTTGTATAATTATTTCATTATGTATTACAATGTAATAATAATAGAAATAAAGTAGCCAATAAATGTAATGTGCTAATGTGCTTGAATTACCCCAAACCCTCCCTGGGCCCCGCCCCCATGGAAAAATTGTCTTCCATGAAACCGGTGCCAAAAAGGTTGGAGACCACTGCTAGGTGATGGGGAACCAGGGGGAGGATTCTAGCAGGGGAGTGGCCAGGTCCAATCTGTACTTTTTTCTTTTATTGAGACAGGGTCTTTCTCTGTCACCTGGGCTAGAATACAGTGGCCTGATCATAGCTCACTGCAGCCTCGAATGCCTGGACTCAGGCGATCCTCCTGCTTCAGCCTCCCAGAGTAGCTGGGACTACACGCATGCATCACCATGCCCCACTAATTTCTCTATTTCTTTTGTAGAGAACGGGTCTCACTCTTGCTTAGGATGGCCTTGAACTCCTGGCCTCAAGTGATCCTCCTGCCTCGGCCTCCCAGAATGCTAGGATTACAGGCATGAGCCACCACACAGGTCTAAATCTGTACTTTAAAAAGATCCCTCTGGGGCGATGTGGATGCTGAATCACAGGAGAAACCCGGGAGGCCTAAGACCCTCAAGAGTGTCACCATCTAGACTAGAGGCCAGGGGCCCTGAAATGTGACAGCTATGGCAAATGGGCACAGGTCCTGCTCCAAGGAGAGAGGGCCAAGTTCTGAACAGTGGTGGGGGTGAAGCTCCAGTTCCCCAGTGGCCCAACCCTCTCTGCCTCACCCCTCTTTGCTAGTGTTCTTGGCCTTTCCTCTAGCCTGGGGGCTGGGCAGGGCTGCCTCCCTGCTTGTGCAGGCACACACCCATCAAAGCCACCCTCAGTCTCGAGAGGATCTGCCACACTGAGGGGGGTGACTGGGGGTGGCCTCAGAGCCCTGAGGCTTGAGGCAGGACCCTCCCCGAGGCCGGCCTGAGGCAGTGGACAAGGTTACCGGAGTGTGGAGCTGCCAGGCTTCACCAATTCAGCCACATCAGTTTCCCTGTGCTGGACTTGAGGTCCCAGTCTGTGACACGGACAAGATCAGCTGGCCTGACTGGGTTGCTGTGGGTTAGGTATAAGCCACTGGCAACAGAAACAGCTCACAGAGCATGAGCCCACGTGTGTGGTAGGAACTCCTGGCCAGCACTTTGAGAGTGGGGTCAGTTCCCTTTCCTCTCTCCCCTCAGAGTTTTGGGGACTTCTTTCGAGCACCTGACAGCTTCCCCTGGGCCAGCTGCTTGTCTCCCAAACAAGCTTCCGTTTAGGCCTGTGCTCCTGAACAGGGAAAACAGACCGAGTTGAGGGTCATTACCTGCTTCTTCCTGCCATTCCAGCCATGCACATCTGTGAATTTCTACAGAGAGCCTGGGCCTTTCTTGCCTCAGGGATGTTACTCTTGCTAGTCCCCCTCCTCTTCTTATTGGCTGTCAGACTTCAGGCAAGTCACTTAACCTTTCTGGGCCTGTCTCCTCATTGGTAGAATGAAATGACAGTACCTGCTTTACATGCTTATTGTGAAGACTGAGTTAACAAATAAAAACCCCCTGGTATGTAAGAAGTGCCAGTCAGATGCTGGCTACAGTTATTCTTCCTTCTGCCCAGATCTCTGCTCTGCTCTTGGCTTCTCCTTCTCTGTAGGTCTCAGCTCAGGGTCATCTCAGAGAGGGCCTCCCTGACCACCTGCTCTAAAGGAGCCCCCAGCACTGTGATCTGTGGTTTCCAGTGCACGCCCCACAACTGGGAATCATTGAGCTCATTTATTTACTTGGTTTGTTCACTCTTCCCTTTTCTGTCATGTTCACAGCTGTATCCCCAGAGACTAGAACAGGGTAGATGCTCATTTAAAAAAATTTGATGAAGGAATGAAATATGCCCTAAAGCAAATAATTTCCCTCTCCTGGGCCCAGCTTTCCTATCCGTGAAATGAGGATAATTGTGTTGACCTCACATTGTCTCAAGGATGAGTGAGGTGGTTTTCAAAAGAGGAGGCAGGGCCAGGTGCATAGGAGACCCGTCCTAATCCAACTCCATGGGGAGGAAGCTAAGAAACTCACTCTGATTGAAAACCCCCCCCAAGAACCTCAGGAAGGCAGGATTATCAGTTACATGTTACTGAAGAGGAAACTGAGGTTCCAGGAGGCAGAGTAACTGGCCCAAGGTCACAAAATGAGTTAACTGGTTGTGCTTTGTGTTGTGGCGATTGCCAGTGCCCTACCCATGCCCACTGGCACAATGATACCCCCCAAGACATACACCTTCTATAGCTGCTGAGATTCTGCCCACCATAAACACCGTCTCCTCCAGAAACCTTCCCTAATGACCCTCAGGACATTCCCTGCCAGCAGTTCCTGTTGTACGTTGGGTTCCCCAGGAAACATATTCTGAGATGGAGATTAGTGTGCAGACGTTTATTAGGGGGTATTCTTTTTTTTTTTTTTTTGAGACAGAGTCTCACTCTGTGCAGGCTACAGTGCCTGTGGCGTCAGCCTAGCTCACAGCAACCTCACACTCCTGGGCTCAAGTGATCCTTCTGCCTCAGCCTCCCAAGTAGCTGGGACTACAGGCAAGTGCCACCATGCCCGGCTAATTTTTTCTATATATTTTTAGTTGGCCGATTAATTTATTTCTATTTTTGGTAGAGACGGGGTCTCGCTCTTGCTCAGGGTGGTTTCGAACTCCTGACCTCGAGTGATCCATCTGCCTCGGCCTCCCAGAGTGCTAGGATTACAGGCGTGAGCCACTGCGCCCGGCCTATTAGGGGGTATTCTTGAGATGGATACATGGTTGGGGAAGGAAGAGAAGGAAGCAGGATGAGGCAGAGGGAGAATTTGGCTGTGATGTTGTCACAGCAATGTCCCTCAACGAAACCTGTAGAGAGTGATGAATCTCGGCTGACCTTCAGAGTTGTCCAGAGTTGGGGCAAGGCCTTGAAATCCTCCCAATAGATGGATATTGGATGCGGGCTGCCCCTGAGGGGTGGGCAGTTCCCAGAGGGGTGACGTCCACCATCCAGCAGTATGCCTAGCAGCTTGGGGAGGGTTGATGGGTTCCTCAGCGCAGAAGGGGAATCCTGGTGGCTCACCCTAGCGTCCAGTGTGTCCAATATAGCTGCTGCTCATTTACCTTCCTCCCTGCCTTCCAGATCCAGATTCAGCCCCTGGGCTTGGGGTGGGAACATTGGCAGCAGCCCTGGGTTTGACACCACACCTTAATCCCATGCCCAGACAGCCTAGCCTGAGGACCTAAGGAGGCCCCAAGCCAGGCTCACACTGGAGTTCCCCGCACCTGTCCTTGCCTGTGCAGCAGCGTCCGGACGCATCTCAGCGTCCCAGCCGAGGAATGCCGCCAGAGCGGCCTCGGCCTCATGGCAGCCAAGACAGGAGAAAGTGGGGATGGCAGCTTTTGTCATTCAGTTCTCAGTGGGGCAGCTTTGGGTGAACACATCCTGTCCTTTATCTCATTCATGGCCACAACCTCCCTGTGAGGGGGGATCTTTTATGAGCCCCATCCACAGATGAGTAACTAAGGCTCAAGGACAGGAAGTTGCACATTTAGCCTCCAAGACATTTCGGTAGAAAGGGGCTGAGCCAAGACCCCCAAATCCAGGAAGCATGACTGTATCAGGATACTGTTTATTCTGTCATCTGTCCTCCAGGGAGACGCACTCCCCCTCCCACCAGCAGGTCTGAAGCTGCCACTGCTTTAACCTTTTCTCTCTCACAGTCAACACTGGCATGGTCCTGGCTGCTGCTTCCTGCTGGGGGACCTGGAGATGTGAGACTTGTGGATGAGCCGGACACCACCCCAGTGCTCTTCCAGCTTGATGTCCCCCCGCTGCAGGGCCTGCTGGATAGCATTGGCAAGGGTGTCAAAAGCCAGGTCCACATTGCTGTTGGATTTGGCTGAGGTCTCCATGAAGGCCATGCCCAGGGAGGTGGCCAGCTCCTCTGCCTCCTGGGCCGAGACACAGCGGGTGCTCTGGAGGTCACTCTTGTGGCCAACCATCAGGAAAATCGCCTTGTCGGGGCCTTGAGTGGCCATGACCTCCCGGTGCCAGTCTTGGATGTGTTCAAAGGACTTCCTGTTTGTCACATCAAAGACCAGCAGGACACCCACCACATTCCGGTAAAAGGACCTGGTGATGCACCTGGGGAGGTGGGGAGGGACGTTGGGAGATGCTTATTTCTCCAAGACACCATGGGAGTCAGGACCTCCTCCCCGCTGGGATCTACAGAACGCCTCACACCCCATAACAGCGCATTGCACACTGCCGGGTGCTTCTCTCTGGGTGTCTGTGGCTCTCCCAAGAAACTGAGTGCTCCCAGTTAGGAGGCAAATGTGATTCTCAGACTTTTCAGACTGTCCCTCCACTCCCGGAGGAGGCATGAGGGTTCCTGACCACGGGACTTTGCTTCTCCGTTCTCTCCCCTGCCAACTCCCACCGATCCTCCAAGGCCAACACAAACCCCTCTTCCTTCGACAACTCCTTGACACTGCCCCTCTGTGCTCCGTGGCCTGTCTCAGCACCCAGGTCCAGAGTTCAATGTCGGGGTGCAATTCCCCTCCCCCCAGGACTGAATGTTCCTCTGGGGCTTGGCCCACCCCCGCGATATTTGTAGGATGAGCGACCCCATGAGGTAGGGTCTGGCCCAGCGGACCGGGACCCAGCGCGGGTACCTCAGACCTCTACCTGACTATTTTGGTTGGCACGCCTGGGGGCCCCCTCCCACGAGCTACCGCAACCCCACCGCCCAGCACCTGAAGCGCTCCTGGCCCGCGGTGTCCCAGAGCTGCAGCTTGACGCGCGGGCCGGCCCGCAGCTGCAGCGCTCGGCGGTAGAACTCGACGCCCACCGTGGGTTCGGGCTCGGGCTCGGGCTCCAGGGCCCCCGGCGCGCCCGCCACGTAGCGCCGCAGCAGCGACGTCTTGCCCACCGCCGCGTCCCCCAGCAGCACGATCCGAAACTGGTAGCGGCAGCCCCCGGCCTCCATGGCCCCCGCCGCGGCCCTGAGGCTGTTTGTCCCGCCCGGCCCTGCCCTGTCTGGCCCTCCCCCGACCCTAGAGCCCTCCCCGAAGGCCGGCGCCGCCCCTGCTCCAGCCTGCAGGCACCGGCAGGCAGGACAGGAGCTGGGGGCAGCCTGGGACTTTCCCAGCACAAGGGGGACCAGACTCGACGGAGTCCGACCAAACGGAACCACCTGGGCAAGTCACTGTGTCTGAGCCTCAACCTTCTCCTGTGTAAAATGGGGATAATAATAACCCCTACTTCACAGGATAAAAGGATTAACCTAGACAATGTGGGGAGGAGAATCCGGGCATGCGCTGACCTAAGAGACTAAGTGCTAGAACATTTACTTCATTCATTTACTCGCCAGCTCCACCCCCACACCCCATTGCTTCCCTATCGGCCCCTGCTGCTGCACCTGGGACCACTTTGGAAAGTGCGTGGTTATAGGCGCTCCCTCCCCACCCAGCTGCCCCTTTCCTAGAGCCCCATCAGCCCTGCCAGGGGCCTCTGGTTCAATGTTCAGGTTCAATGTTCAGCAGCCCCCACTGCTTCCTCCATGCCTGTCTGTGTTGGACTCCAGGGCCTCGGAAGGGACTCAGACACAGTCTAGTTGAGGAGGCAGGACAGACACAGACAACTGCAGTTCTAGAGGGAGGGTAGTTGACCTGTGGACTAGACAACTAACATTTATCAGGCCAGATGGTCAGTTCTTTACAATTTGTGTGCAGCAACCCCTTGATAGGGCCACGGTGTGCCCACTTTAGAGCTGAGGAGACCGAGGTTCAGAAGCATGGCTTGTCCTGGATCACACAGAGCTGGACTCACATCCAAGTTTGTCTCACCATTACCTCTTGGATGCCACAAAAGGGAACCCCAAGGCAGGTCCCATGAGAACCAGAACACTGTAGTTGGGTCTTGCTTGGGTCAGGGGCTAGGGTCAGGCAGGCATATGTGCCCCAAGGGCCACTCCACCCTTTCCAGGCTGGCTTTCTGGAAACCTAGGGCAACGAGGCTGGAGTTCTGGCTGGTTACAGACAGCTTTAGTCTATCGGTTCCCTTCTTTAGCAATCCCACTGTCCCACTGCAGGTGGCTTTTACCAGTTTTAACTTGTTCTGACAAATTGGCGATGGTGGGGAAGTCCTCACTGTTGCAAATGATCATTCCATGACTGTCTTTCCAAAACAAGCTTGTGAGTAGGTATTGTTATTCGTCCCATTTTTACAGATGAGAAAACTGAGGCTCAGAGAGGTTAAATAACTAGGTCACTCAGCAAGGACTGAGACTAGCTGCCAAGGCTATGCAAGGCCAAAACCTTGTTTGCTGTTTCTGTCTGGGGCTGGACAGGTTGGGGATCTGGGAAGACCCAGGTTTATTCTGGCTAATTCTAAACAAATCAATGGAAGGCCATTTTATCATGTCTTCTGGCCACTGGTCACCTGCATGGCAGAGCCTGAAAGGGCCCAAGTCTCCAGGAGTAGAAGAGAGAGGAACCCGAGGACCTGGGAACCAGGAGGAGCCTCAGAAAGGGGGTGTGTGTTGGGGGAGGGTCTTCCCCTGTCAGCACTGCCCATGCCAAGAGATCCTGCCCCAGTGATCCCTCCATCAGAATGTTCTCCTTCCTCACTGTTCACCCTTTGCATCTGGCCCCTGCGGATGCCCTCAGCTCCCTCTCTTCCACTGGTGCTCTGAGTTCCAACCACACTGAACACCTTTCCTCTCCCCAGCCCCACTGCCAGGAACACGCCTTCTCTGCTCTTCCAAGGACTAACTGACCCTACTTCGGGCCTCAGTGTGGATCCCTGTCCTTGGAGAGCCCCACATTGGCCAGATGAGGCCACATGCACTTTTGTCCACCTGTGACTTCTGCTGTCTCCTAGGCTGCAAGCCCCTGCGGGCAGGGACTGACGGTTACCTTCAGTGCTTAACTCAGTGCTTGGCATAGAGTAGGAACTCAGGAAATATTTATGGTTGGATGAATGAATGAAGTGGATAAGTGCTATGCATTCATCCCTCCATTCATTCAGCCAAATACCACAACAGAGCTGGGTTCAGGGTGCCAAAGGGTCAGAAAAGACCTTTCAGAGGAGATGAAGCTGGGTCTCCAATGATGAGTGGGATCTGGGAAGGTCAAGGACGAAGGGTACTCCAGGTGGGGCCGCTGGGCAAAGGCAGAGAGGCGTGAAACAGCTCTCCCTGAAGCCATTCTGGTCAGCCCACGTGGGCAGTGCGCTGTCAGCATCTGGCTTCCTGAATGTCTTCCTTCTCCCAGACACTCCAGCTGTGGGCTGGGGTCATGTGTCTGCCTCTGACCGCTCCCAGCACTCAAATCCAGATGTCAGCTGACCTCTGCCATGGACTCTTTGTGTGACCCCAGCAGCAAGTTATTTCCCTTTCCTGAACCTTGCTTCCTCTTCTGCTAAGTGAGGCAAATCATGGCACCCACTTTGCAGGGCCATCCTGGAGGAACCGTGTAACACAACAGTTGAGGTGATGCACATTTGCGTTAGAATAGATCTGGGTTATAGTTTCAAGTGCTACTTACTAGTATGTGACCTTGGCCAAGTTTTATTCATTCAGTCAGTCATTCATTTACTTAGTAATTATTTCAATAAGTGCTGGCCATCTTTTATATACCAGGCACTTATACAGCAGTGGGGAAAAAAAGACAAAATTTCTGTTTTTTTTTTTTTTTTTTTTTTTGAGACAGTCTCACTCTGTGCAGGCTACAGTGCTGTGGTGTCAGCCTAGCTCACAGCAACCTCAAACTCCTGGGCTCAAGCGATCCTCCTGCCTCAGCCTCCCCAGTAGCTGGGACTACAGGCATGCGCCACCATGCCCAGCTAATTTTTTCTATGTTTTAGTTGTCCAGCTAATTTCTTCTATTTTTTTAGTAGAGACGGGGTCTCACTCTTGCTCAGGCTGGTCTCGAACTCCTGAGCTCAATTGATCCTCCCGCCTCGGCCTCCCAGAGTGCTAGGATTACAGGCGTGAGCCACCGCGCCCGGCCGGGGAAGATTTTTATATTAATGTTTAGTGATTCATTCCATGGACAAAACATAGCACCACGAATGTGGGCTCGGGGGTGGACTTTCAGATATCCAGTACTTACTTCGCTTGCCAGCTATGTGATCCATTCCTCAGTTTTCTTATCTGTAAAAAGGACATAATTATGATACCTATACACAGGCTTATTATGAAAACTAGATGACATAATTGAGCACAGTTTAAACAGTAAGCGCTCAGTAATTCATACATCAGTGGAAGAGTCGAGGCTTGACTAATGTAATCATGTGAGCCCTCCCGGAACGCGCTCAGCCGCTGCTCGCCCGCTTCCCCACCGCGCTCTGGGCCGAGCCCTTTCCCAGCTCAGAGGGTTAATCTCCCCACTTTGAAAATCATCCCAGAGACTGAACTGCAGAGGGCACCGCGGGTCGGCCTCCCTGTGAGCCCGGCGCCGGGCACCGAGAGGCGAAGGCGTCTCCTCCGGGCACGCGCGCAGGGCTGCGCGGTGACGCGCCGCGGGCGTCGGAGACCGCGAGAACTACAACTCCCAGGGTGCAGCGCCACGCGCGCGGCCGCCGGGGCGGCGTATATAAGCTTCCTCGCCGCGCCGCACGTCCTTTCTCCCCGCCGCGGAGGCCGTGGGCCCCGGTTGCGCTTCGGTCGAGCAGCCCGGCCTCCTGCCGTCCGCCCCCTTCGCCCTCGGCCCGGCTGCCGCCGCCCGCACTCGCCGAGCTGCCTCCAGAGGCGGCGCGATGTTGACCGCGGCTCGGAGGAGCCGGGCCGTCCCGCCCGGTGGGGCCCAGGTCCGGGAGGCCGCGTCAGCCGCACGCGCTGTGACAGGGGCCGGAGCCCGCGGGGGCCGCGCCCTCCTCCGACCTCGGCCTGCGCGGCCGCGCGCTCGGGCCTGACGGGTGAGTAACGCGGGCGGGCGCGCGAACGAGCGAGCGCCTGGGGCCGCGGGGATGAAGCCCTGGGCCTGAAGTGGCTTAATTGGGGGGAGGCCGCGTGCTGGTGTCGGGAGGACCTCCGCTTGGGTCTGCCTGTCACGGTTATTGGCTGGGTGGCCTTGGACGAGCGACTGGCTCGAGTTTTCTGGAGGTCACCGTGGTGGACATAAGGACAAGGTTTTCAGGAGGACGGATTTTGGTTATTCAGACCCTTTTTTGCATCACAACTTGGCGGTCGTTGGGACCTACTGAATGGCTCTTTTTAGTCACCAGAGCGTCTGGGTAAATGCATTTCAATAGGCAGGAACGATGCGCGGGATTTAGATGAGTCAGGTGGCTGAACAGCAGTTTGGGGTTGTGGCTGCCCTGTGACCTGAATGGCCCCGTGGCCCTTATCGAAGCTGCAGCTGCTTCCACATAGCTGCTGTGGTCAAAAAGGAGCCCAGAGTGACAGTTTTCCTTGACGGTCGCCGTTCTGTTTGTTGTAACTGATCTGCAACATTTCGGGAAAATACACTTTCGTTGTCTCTGCCATTTCTCAGGTATAGCCAGAAACCTTTATTAGAATTGGCTGTTTCCACGCTAGCAGAAAGGTGGGGTATTATTCCTACAGTTAACCAGAAAAAGGCTTTGGGGAAGTACTTTGCCCAGGCCAAGAACCAATAGGGAAAGGCAGTTGGGAGTGCGTTGGACATGCCTACGGGGAAATCAGTGGCATGTGACATAGGTCCTAGCACTGCACTGGGTCACTTACCTGAAAAGCTTAAGGCATCCATATCAGGACCTAAGGCCAGTCAGACCTTTATGATTCTGAAGACCAAATGAAGGGAACAATGAGATCATTTGGGATAATTGTGTTCTCGTTTTAGTTGTGCCCGATGAAGATTCCAGGATGGCTGAAGTTGATTTTCTTGGGGAGTGAGGACTCCAGAGGTCATGACAGTGATGAAACAGAACAATCTTAGGACACCTGGGTAGGTTTGTTTTGGAGACCTACTTTGGGAGCCGTGGGGACAGTACAGCATGTTCCCAAGGGCTGTGGCTGGTTGTGGCCATGGGCTCTCCAACTGCATGCGAGAGCAACCTGGAGAGACTTTGACAGCTCAGGTCAGCACAATACCTGCAGCTGCCACTCACCTTTCCTATAATGCTTCAGGACCTGGCATCGGCCTTCCACTGGAACCCAGGCGTTTTCCATCAGGTTCCGTGTAAATGGGTGTATTGGGTCAACTTCTTGGTTTACAGCTTTCACACTAAGCTTCTGTTCTGCAGGTTGCCCCCGAGTTTCCCGGCAGTATCTGATACTGAAGAGACCGGCATGTTTCCGGGGCTGTGCTTTAAGGTAATGCTAACGTTGAATACAGCTTGCCCTCCAGTTCCCTTTCCCATCAGATCTGAACACTGGTCTTGGTGGTCGTAAAAGGAGGAAAAGTAATACCGAAGCTGGCCTCGCAGTGTTGTAGTTTGGTATATAGCATGTGGGCTAGTTTCAAACAGGGTTGAATTCTCTTTGAACTTGACCTCTCCCCTGTAAAAAGGGGGGTTTACAGGGGAGAGGAAACAAGGCTAAAGGGGGATGTATGTGGCTCTGGGAGTCGTGTATCGATTGCTGACCAATTTTATTGTGTTCAGGGAGGGATCTGTCAGCTTTCTTGACTCTTGATTGAGGGTGTCCTTTTATGTTGCATCTAGGTTAGCAGTAAAGCTGTCCTCACCTGTGATTGTGGAGCTACTGAGTCGGGTAAGTCATGAATACCTGAAGCTTTGTCACAGCTTCCTTGTAGCTTCAGGTAGCGCTCCAGTTCGTGAGCCCTGTCCTAAATAATGTAGCAAATAGAGGTGTAAGTTTACTCAGGTCTGTGTAAAAGTCTCCGCTTTTTAATACATTTACATCCGGCCTTCGCTGTGTGCTGTATTTATTAGCTGTTCATGACCAGAAGGCAAAGATAAGTGCTTGCAGCATGGCTTGGTCTCTTAGATGTGCCCACCCTACAGGCCATGACTACACACCGCTGGGAGTGCGGTGGAGCACAGAGGACTGAGAGCTGCACATGTGCCGCAGTGGCTGGAGCTCATGACAACGTCCTTTGGTTTGACCTCAGCTTCCCTCCCTGACAACAAGGGAGAAAGTGGGATACATGGAGGGGTAGAAACAGGTAGTTCGTCTAGCTCAGGGTATTCCTTCAGGATGACTGGTCCAGGATGAAACCTAATCTGAATGGACATCTATGGATGAGAAATGCGGATATGGGACTGAGACCAGCACCGAGCAAAGTGCCTGGGTAGGGATTAATCAGGACAGCACTAACACGCTTGCTTACTTTGTTTTAGGAGAATTGCTATGGAAAGAGGCAGACAAAAAGACAACAGGTTATTTCAGGTGGAGACTGAACTCCAAGCACAGATTTTTTTTTTTTTTGCTAATGTTGTATGTATCTGTTGAACTATAGATGATCAATAAAAGACTCTGAAAGTATGTTTGTGTCTTGTCCCTCAAATTGTTGGTCATTCCCCATTTAATATTCTGTAGACCCAGACTCAGAAAAGGTTAACCTCTTGGAAATAATGTGGTTGATTCTATAACTGCATTTTTAGTTACTTCAGCTTTGCTGGACCTGAGGCTGTTTAAGGTCCTTGTTAACAGATGTTTGAAGGCTTCTGTGACCCCCCTTGGCTTGAAGCAGTGATCCCCAATCCTCTAGCACAAAACTAGATCAGATGTAAGTTCTGTGAACCCCAAAGCTTTCAGGAAAGGGCTAGCAAATGTCCTTGTACTAGAGACATGACAATATAAGTTGGAAAATGGGATCTCTTAATTTATTTGGATGGGCATAAGGTTGACAGGGTGGTGTGGCATTGACTCATTTTGGTCAAGTTAATCCTTTCTCTGCTACCATTTCTCATGGAAAATTTTTTCTTTTACCTAGTTCATTCAGTGTCAGAATCTCATGGAAAATATTTAAGGCCAAGAAATGGGTGGGGTCTGCGGTCTTGGCACACCGATGGATGGCCCTTTGGCAGGCCAGTCCCTAATGTGATCGGCTGGGCATCTTCCATCACTTACCACACATGACTTGTTGAGCCATGCTCCCTCCATCCCTAGAATGCCCTTTCTACCTAGCTGGTAGCCATGGAGCAAGTTTGTTGGGGGGACCCTAAAATATCAGACACAACAATGACATACAGCAGGTACTCCGGCTGCAGAGAACCTTAATGGTTTACTTGCCTAGGGTTTATTAAAATGAGTCATTACCCACTTTGGGCATCCCCAAACTGTCCTTATCTCTAGGAGTATGGATAACTGCATGGGGCAAATGGTTGACCAAAATAGCAATCTGAACTTGTTCAGCAGTTGGTCCTCTGCCAAATGAATCGCTGTCCAGTGAAGGCTGCAGCACCGCGTAAATATTCATAAGCTCCAGAAATGGTCAGTCATTACAAATCATTTCAAAAAAGGCTTCACAATTTTTTAAAAAAGTCTCATCTTCCTCTCACAGTCCTTTCTGACATGTTCTTCATCCTTGCTACATCACAGCAGGGATCTCGGAAGACACTGTGTCCAGGGGCTGCCAGTGACAGTCCATCAGTGCGTCGTACAGCTCCTCACTCTGCTCCATGAATTCCTTGTTGGCCTCGGTGACATCCAGCTGGGGCATGGGGTCTGGAAGGAAAGCAGTGATGAGGTCAGGGAAGGCTAAGGGGACAGCTGCAGAGGACTTGATTCAGTTCCCATCATCTAAGACTGTTCTAGGGTAAGGTCCCTATCCTTTCTGTCAGTTTCCTCTCTTAGGGGCTGATTTCACTGCCTTGCAGGGTTCCTGGAGGATGAAAGTAGGATCATGTACTTAGAAAACGTAATAATGGCGGCTGTTACTACACATATTACTGAAAGCTGCACCTATGTCTCCAGCCATCATGTACCCTAGATTTTCTGGTCTGGTCATTTCAAATTTGGGTTTGCAAAGTCTGATCAAAGTTACTAAGTTCAAAGTACCATCTGAAGGTCTGAGAAATGCCTAATGAAAGAACTATGGTCTTTTCATAGGGGCTGAGAGGCCAAGTCCTGTATTTTTTTTTTTTTTTTTTTTGAGACAGAGTCTCACTCTGTTGCCCGGGCTGTAGAGTGCCATGGCATCAGCCTAGCTCACAGCAACCTCAAACTCCTGGGCTCAAGCAATCCTGCCTCAGCCTCCGCCTCCCGAGTAGCTGGGACTACAGGCATGTGCCACCATGCCCGGCTAATTTTTTACATATATTTTTAGTTGTCCAATTAATTTCTTTCTATTTACAGTAGAGACGGGGGTCTCGCTCTTGCTCAGGCTGGTCTTGAACTCCTGACCTTGAGCTATCCACCCGCCTCGGCCTCCCAGAGTGCTAGGATTACAGGCGTGAGCCACCGCGCCCGGCCAAGTCCTGTATTTTCATCTTTTTTGATTGTAAAAGTGGTACTTGTTCTTTAGAAATCATGACAAAATATATAATAGTATTAAAAATATCATATCAGGTAAACTATTCTTTAAAAAGAATATTAGGAACCAGGCAGGGTGGCTTCTGCCTGTAAGCACAGCTACTGGGGAAGCTGATGAAGATCACTTGAGGCCACGACTGGGCAACATAGAGGCTGGGCGCGGTAGCTCACGCCTGTAATCCTAGCACTCTGGGAGGCAGAGGCGCATGGATCGCTCAAGGTCAGGAGTTCGAAACCAGCTTGAGCAAGAGTGAGACCCCGTCTCTACTAAAAATAGAAA
>CAUYRT010003935.1:0-19186 GCA_963574885.1 Lepilemur ruficaudatus | reverse complement strand
AGTGCCATGGCATCAGCCTAGCTCACAGCAACCTCAAACTCCTGGGGTCAAGCAATCCTTCTGCCTCAGCATCCCGAGTAGCTGGGACTACAGGCATGCACCACCATGCCCGGCTAATATTTTCTATATATTTTTAGTTGGCCAATTAATTTCTTTCTATTATTAGTAGAGACGGGGTCTCACTCTTGCTCAGGCTGGTTTCGAACTCCTGACCTTGAGCGATCCTCCCCCCCAGCATCCCAGAGTGCTAGGTTTACAGGCGTGAGCCACCACGCCCAGCCTTAATTTCATCATTTAAAATTTGTGCCAGCTACTACATAGAACATGTTATCAGCTTTGATTTAATAATGTATTTGAAAATAGTAACATGGATATGTAGTTTCAGTGGATTATTAATGAAGTATTAATAAAGTAAATAAAATATTTCTTAGTACATGGATTTGGATGCTCTACAGTCCCTCTCAAAGGGATCTGAACTGGACTACTTTACTTACTCTGATCTGAACAACTTTATGTATCAAGAGCAATCACAAATGCATTTCAGTACAAATGATTACTCAATTTTATGATAATATCTGATATACAACTGCTTGCCTAATATATAGATAGCTCAACAAATATCTGAGGAATGAGGGAGTGAGAGAGTGAAAGAGTAAGTTTGCCCACTAAATTGAGTGTAGGGGTTAAGTTTCTTGAAAAGGTAAATTTACTTGTTTAGGTTTTGTTTTATTATATTGTAATAAATAATTCATAAATGTGTGAGACTTTTTAAACTTTTAGACTCTCAAAAATGAAAACTTAATGCTTTATTTGCCGCTAAATTTTGTCAGTATAACCATCAAAAATTGACTTGCTGCATCTCACAAAATATAAATCATGTCTTTGTATGTTGCAAGAAAGAGAATGGAGAAAAAATCCATCATTTGAAGCTTGGGTGCTATTGATAAAATACAAAATACTGAATAATAGGCACATGTAAGAATTTTTAAAAAGATAACAAAGTGGGAGTATGCTTAAGAAAAAAAAGCCCAGGATATTAAATATGATCCTGAATGAATCTCAGTCAGCATAAAAATAGACAGGAATGGGAGAGCAGGGTAGGGAATATATTAGCTCACAATAAAACTTGGTGTAAATTTCTTTCTGAATGTGTTTAATATATAGCTTATTGCTGTGATCCTCCACCCCTGGGCTACGGACCCATACTGGTCTGTGGCCTGTTAGGAACCAGGCTGCACAGCAGGAGGTGAGTGGTGGGTGATCAAGTGCAGATTCATTTGTATTTACAGCTGCTCCCCATTGCTGGCATCACCACCTGAGCTCTGCCTCCTGTCAGATCAGCAGCAGCATTAGATTGTCATAGGAGCATAAACCCTACTGTAAACTGCATGCAAGGGATATAAGTTGCATGCTTCCTGTGAGAATCTAATGCCTGATGATCTGAGGTGGAGCTGAGGTGGTGATGCTAGCAATGCAGAACGGCTACAAATACAGATTATCACTAGCAGAGAGGTTTGACTGTATAATAAATGTAATGCACTTGAATCATCCCAAAACCACCTCCCACCCAGTCCATGGAAAAATTGTCTTCCATGAAACTGGTCCCTGGTGCCAAAAAGGTTGGGGACTGCTGGTTTACGGTGTCAAATCACTGATCAGAAGCTTTATCAATATAGGTAAATTCTGTTCTGCTGAGGTTAATTTTTAAAAAGGCCCAAAAATCTTCTAAAAATGTTTACAAGTTATTCCTCCAGGGCACACTAAAGTTCTTCAAGTGTATTTCAAGGAGAAAGACACATTATTAAGCAAGGTTTGATAAGTGATGTAGTTCAAAATAAAACAATGAAACTAGCCAAATGCATTGTTGTTGGCTAAAACAAATTTCTACTGTGATATGTGTGGTCCAGACTCCCCTGGGGCAAAGGAAGAAGTCTTATATATCTATTGATAAAAGCAACATTTCTTAAACATGTGCTGGCACTTAGTCTTCCTGAAAAATTAATTTTATAGTAATTTATTATTTAATCCGGTCTACAGTGGTAGGAGGAAAACAAATGATGGCCTTTTCAAAGGTGGTTGATTTTGTCATCTGCACGGGGCGAGGAAAGACACAAAGAAGAAGATAATCTGTTGAGTCCTTGAGAGACTTGGGTCAGAGATTAGCTCCTGACTGCCAAAATGAAATTCCATGCTTAAGTTAGAGAGGCAGGACGACTATTACTGAAGTTATGGCCCAGCTTATTTTGGTGATGGTGGGATGGGGAAGGAGGTTAGAACATTAGTTCCGCCTCCCTGTTGCTATATGACTTTATGCAAGTCACTTAACCTAACTAGCCAGGCCTTGGCTCCCCCATTTAAAAATGGCAGTAACAATTCCTACCTTTGTTGTAATGCCTTGATGGCTTTTAACATATTATGTTTATTATTTTTTTTCCTAGTGAATGGCCTTGTGGATAGGCTAAAATTTGTTAGGTAAATTTAGATTAGTTATGTTACAAGTCCCACAAGGGCAAAGACCACATCTATCTGGTTTAGTGGCACACAGAAGGTACTCAGTTGTAAAATAAATAAATTAGAGGACCTAAGTTGGGCATTAAATCAGTCAGACCAATTGCGCTGTAGTCCAAGACTTATGTCCATGCTAACATCACCACAGTAACTTCTCTGACTTAGCTTTCATCCCTTAGAGGTTAAAATATCACCACGTATTCTTCTTCACATCTCTGATGAGTGGCACAAAGAAAAATGTCTTAAATTTTAGAGAAACCAAGAAATAGAGTGACTGATTAGCCTGATAAAAGTCGTATCTAGAACTAAAACCTAGATCTCCGTATTCATACAACCGTGGACCTTCAGAGTATTCTGAAGGTTTTTTGTGGCTGGTATCTTTAAAACATTGTATGTTATAAAATTCCTTTTTTTTCTTTAAGGAAATGCACAAAGCTTTCTTGACTTTTTGTTTTTTAAATTTTTTTTGGAATTTATTATTAGAAATCACTACAAAATAATTATTTTCGCTTTAACTGAGAATAGGGAAAATTATTTCAGAATCAGAAAAGTTCAGTCTTCTTTAACATTTACTATAAATATCAGTTCCGATGAAAGACTACATAATACTTCTTTCTGAATATGATGCTTCTTTACTTCTTGCCTGATCCCAAGAGGCCATAATTTCAGAAATACAAGCAGCCTAATTATTCTGTGACTCTAAATCAGCATAAAGATAACAAATTAAAATAATTCAATCATCCGCAGATATAATCGTCTAGAATGACATATGTTAATGTAACTCTGAGTTGGAGGCTGATTATGGTGGTTTAATTTCCTTCCTCTTTTTAATTTTACCTGTATTTTCTATTTTTTTAAAAATGAATATATACTATTTCTATAATATATAATATAATTAAAAAACAAAATAATATAATCATCTTTGCTGTCTTTCCTGATGTATATTGTTGGAGAAAATTACATGGCTCTACTAAATATAATGCCCAGATTATTGTTGCCAATCACACAGGGCTTGTACAGTGTGCATTTCTTCTGGTTTGTTTCAGACATTGCTCCTTCACCCTCTCTTTGGCAGCTTTACTAGTCACATTGAGTTCCCTGAAGCAAAATAGTGGTTTGTCATGATTATTTCATCCTTAAAAGAAGCCTGGGTGCTGTTAAATCTTGGCTTTCCACCATTTTAATTCTAAAATCCTGTCTAACCTGACCTAGGGAGATTCCCACTTATACTCCTACTAGTAGCAACTGTCTTTTCACATAGTCAAGATATTTTTTTTTTTTTATGGTCAAGATATTTTAAAGGGAATCATCATTTTGTGATCTAGGGTTATGCCTTGCCCACAGTTTCATCTTGTGTGTTTGTTGAATGACTCCTGGGGAGTCATTCATTAAGGCAGAGAGGGGAGATAGGAATAGAAAACTATAGGAAAAGCAGCAAATTAAGGAAGAAATTCAATTTTTGGTTTAACTAGCTAGTGTGTTTAGCCAAAGGAATTTCCTGTGGTTAAAAGTTGTCATATGATACATTTCCTAGTATTTAAGAAAATCAGTAACATGCTTTTCTTTGTTTATGTGATTTTCTCTTTTTAATGTGACCACAAGAGGTCATGTAAGCTCATTTCTAAATCTATAATTTAAAATAGGTGTACACAGAAGAAAAATAGATAAAGCCATAGTACAATAAGTCATCTTGATTTTATTTATAAAATGTAGTAGGGTAGAATGATCATGGGCTTTGGAATTATTAGACCTGGATTCAAAAATCCCAATTCTACTTAATTGTTATGAAGTTCTAAGCAAGTTATGCAACCTCTTCAAGTTTCACTTAACCCATGAATGAAATGGAAGCAAGAATATTAATAGCTCATAATATAACAGAGACAGATAAATAGATATGACTGCTTAGTATGATGATTATATTCATGCAAAATATGGTAGTTATTAGAAAATTTGTACTGTTTGGCTTTCTTCTAATGTTTGGTCTACAATAGCCTCTGTTAGATCATGTGATAGCTTGTTACTAGGAAACAAAATCTTTGCTTTTGGAAAAGAGCTTAATATTTAGTAGACAATATTTTCTTTTAGATGATCTTAGCTACCGCTGGCTTCTAAATGAATTTCCTGTATTTATCACAATGGATAAAAGAAGATTTGTGTCTCAGACGAATGGCAATCTCTACATTGCAAACGTTGAATCTTCTGACAAAGGCAATTATTCCTGCTTTGTTTCGAGTCCTTCTATTACAAAGAGTGTGTTCAGCAAATTTATCCCACTCATTCCAATACCCGAACGTAAGTATTTTATTTGTTATGCCCAGTTTTCACGAGGTTGTCTACTTACGGTATGCTTATAACAATGAGAAGAAACAGGCAATGGGAAGACTAGCTGGCTTCTCAGGAAGGACAATATAGAGGTTATGCACTTTGAGTGGGGTTAAAGGCTTGGTCCAGAGCTTTTTGGATTGAGAAGACTCAACTAATAAAAGTGCCATGAGAAGGTTGAGTTCGGATTAGTTGCCTCTAGCTCAGGAAATACACAAGGGAGTGATTCATTGGTGAAGTGCTAATATATTGGTTAAGTTACAGCAGGAATCCCTGGCATCTGCTTTTTGTTTCATGGCCAGTCCTACTTGGTAAGTTCATGAAGAAGCAAATGATTAGCTCAAAACAAACAATAGTGATTGCAGAATTAGGAAAAAAAATTCAGGTTGATTAATGTGGTATTTTAAAGGATCTATTTACATGATACAGATAAGTAAATAGATTGCCTTTTCTACTCTACGTAATTAGTATAGGGTGCTACCACAGGGGTGCCATGTTGCACGACTACCGCCCTTTCTAAAATGCACTTCTGCATAAGAGAATCATATCACAATGTATTTGCCTATTTGACATTATTTGTATCCCAGTGCTACTGCTACATTACTATCAGTGAGTTCAAGCTTCTGAGGGGATACCAACTTCAGATTGACAGACTTAGGTTTGGTTTCTGTCTCTATTGGTAAATACAGTGTGACAATGGGGAAAATGCCATAGTACCACTGAGATTCCATTGTTACATCTCTCTGCAAGCAACACTCACCTAATTGGTAGTCAATAAATATTGTTGATTTTCCAGCTCATTTTTCTCTCAGTGTTAGGAGATACTCTCACCTCCTACTTCACAAAGTGAAAAGGTGCCATCGTGTAAAAATTCCCTTGATTTCTTTCCTAGTATATTGCCCTAGAAATATGCTTGCATGTCAGTGTTTCTATTTATTTCCTTCCTTCCTATCTCAGTGGAAGAAATATTTCTCCTCCTGCTCAAGCTCATTCCTCCAGTTGCTCTGGTTCACAATCAACTCGATTCCATGAGAGACTTTACTACATCATTTATTTTCTTTCTCTTCTGAATCTTCAAATTCTATCCCACCTCACTCTCTCCATATATTCTTTTGTATTCAATACAAACAATCTTGAATAATCACCACTCCCCATTTGTTAAATTAAAAAAACACTTTTCAGTCCTTATTCTGTTTGAACTTTGACATGGCCTCTTCTGCCATTCATGAACTTTCCCTTCTTTACCTAATTTCCTTGACTCCTCATCTGTCTGCCACTCTGACAAATTCTAAACAGTATGCTTCACCAGGCAGTCTTCCTTCTTATCGTTATCTCTAGTCTTTCCCTAGATATTGCCAGCAACTTACAGCAGTAGCTCTTTGCAGATGACTTCAAATTTTGTGTGTTTAGACCTTAATTCTACCTGTATCCTGGGCTTGTCCCACAAAAGAGGTTCTCAAGGATGTTAAGCTCAAAGTGTTCCAAACACGTCTGTTATCTCCCCACAAACCTCCTCCTCTTCGAGTGTTTTTCAGCTTATCCAGCAACACCATTTTATGTCTACGAACTCAAAGTAGCATTTTTTATCATCAACTCCTTTCTTTCCCTGATCTTCAGGACAGCTAATCAAATAGTTCTTAATTAGTAGGTAAGCACCTAGGAAGTTTTGGGGGAAACAGGGGACCCCAGGGATACTGATTTGGCAGGCTGGGTATGCAACCCAGGAATCTGCAAGTTTAACAAGCATCCCAGGTGATTCTGATGAATTGGGTCTTTGAACTACCCCTTGAAAAACATTGACTCAAGGACCAGTCCTGTTGATTCTGCCTCTGATACACAATTTGTATCTGTTGTTTCTTTTCTGTTTTCACTGTGGCTATATCCTAGTGTCAGCCCTCACCTGTTTTGCCTGAATTAATAAAATAGCCTCCTTTAGATATCCTTAGATCTATATCTCTCCTCTCCATGTTCCATACTTTAAAACTGCCAACAAAGTCTTCTACTTAAACCCAAGGTAAGGTCCCTATTATTTCCCTTACCAAGTCCCTCTGATAGATGCCCATTGAGGAAATTAGTCTAAAAATCTTTAACACTGTGTTTTCAGTCCTTTTGGGTTGTGGTTTCAAGTTCACCTTCAACTACATATACTTCAATGTCATTTGATTTCCGAGACCTTTTTTAATTCTTCTCACATTCTCGAAGCTTTATCATAATATGCTATTTCCTCAACCTGAACTGGTCAAATTCAAATGCCATCTTTGTCTGAGATTCCTATAGCATTACATACTTCTAACTATCCTCCTTGGCAGTCACCCTTTCAGAGTACTTATTTTATTTTGTCTCATGTATCAAATTATTGTGCATGTATCTGTCTTTTTAGTATTATACAGCGTAAAGTACACACTCATGTTGTGATCCTGAACAGTGTATTTTACCTTTTTGAGTCTGTTTTTTCCCCTGTAAGATGGAGGGATTTATACATTTTTCAAGATTGGTATGCTAAATAAATGAAATAAAGTATTTTGATGAGTGCAGTGTTGTTTGAATTAATATTTTCCTTCTATCCCTTTCTCCTTCCCTCTTTTCAGCTTGCTTCCGCTTTGCCTTCATCTCTGTGGACACTTCTTTCTTCTTTTCTTCCTCTTTTCTTGCCTTGACTCTTTCTTTTCTGCTTTTTCCCTTTCCTTACCCTTCATTTCCTTTTGTCTTTTTCTGCCTTCTTGAGCCCCATACAGAGCTGATCACAATGTTTACACGTATTTGATGCTCCCTAAAGACTTCTTAAATTTTTTTTTAGTGAATTGAGTCAGAGTGGTTATGCAGCTGTCAGAATGAGTTGATGTTATTGAAATGCTTGATGAGTTATACTATATACATACATATGTACTGTGTATAAATAAACAAGTCTGCATTGTGACATGACCAGTACCCACACCGAGAAGAGCGTTCCATATTGAAGCAGTTCTAATCCTATAGAAATCTCGATATTAAAAAGAACGCTATTGTGCTTAATAATTAGTGGATGTTTGTGCTTCTCCTAATATTAGGAACAACAAAACCATATCCTGCTGATATCGTAGTTCAGTTCAAGGACATATATGCATTGATGGGTCAAAATGTGACTTTAGAGTGTTTTGCGCTTGGAAAGTAAGTATACTTAAACTTTTCATTAACATATTAATTTTTGTACCATTTTAGGAAATAAATGCTTTAACCTATTTAGCTATAAACATAAAGTAATTTTCTTTTAAGAGTTGTGGACCTTTAGCACTTGTATCTTCTGTTTAAAGTCCTGTTCCTGACATCCGATGGCGGAAGGTCCTGGAACCAATGCCAAGCACTGCTGAGATCAGCACCTCTGGAGCTGTCCTCAAGATCTTCAATATTCAGCTAGAAGATGAAGGCTTGTATGAATGTGAGGCTGAGAACATTAGAGGAAAGGATAAACATCAGGCAAGAATTTATGTTCAAGGTAGGCATATTATTTTGAGTTTATATAAATTTCATAAATCTCTTATGTAGAGCCATGTCCATACTTGAAAAGCAACTATATAATGATTAGTAATTTTAAAAGCAGTGATGATATGGCATCATGCAGAAGGATGAAATATTTATCTTATGTCTAATTAAGTTATAACTATAAATTATAGAATTATAATTATTCCTCTGGTATTATAGTTAAGAGCAATGAAGTCATGGTAGCATTCTTGCTAATTTTCAGAACATACAATTAATGTAGATTGTTCACTTCCTTTATCATTCTCTTTTTTAATGCCTTTTTATTTATAGAAAAACATATGTGTTATGACTTATTTTAGGCCAATGGTTTGCAAACTTTAATGTGCATAAAAATCACCTGGAGGTCTTGTTAAAACACATATTGCTGGGCCACACCCTCAGAATTTTTGATTCAGAAGGTCTACTAGTGGCTCATGAATTTGTATTTCTAGCAAGTTTCTAGGAGATGCCAATACTATTGGTCCCGGAACCACACTTTGAGAACAACTGGTCCAAGGAATCACTTGTCTTTGACAGAATTATCTTGGCACAAGCATTTGATTTTCACACGTTAAAAGAAACATATCTGGGAAGATAGAATTTTTTTCAGGCCCTGCTGGAAACTGTTTGGGCTGAAATAATCTCTGAAATGTTCCACAACATGGATCTTGCAGGTCACAACTGAGTAAACATCTAGGACTTTAGCAAGATTATTGATTTTTAACTCTGGCTACTGCCCCATTTCTCTTCTTGCTGTCTTTCCCAAAATCTTGACATATTTAATAAATAAAAATCTTGACAGATTTATCCACACTCTCTAAAAGTGTTGTCACCATCTTCAACTTTTCTTCTCTTAAATGCATTACAGTTTGATTTTCATCTCCATCTCTCCACCAAAACCTGTCTTCTTGTGGTCACCAGCAACATCGTAAAGCTGACGATCAATTCTCAGTTTTATCTTGTCTGATTTAACAGTCCTAGTGGCCCCGGTTGGTTCCTCCCTCCTCCACAATCCACTTTCTGTACTTGGCATCTAGAACCCACACTTTATTAGTTTCCTGTACACCCCTCTCATTCTCCCTTGCTATCTCCTCCTAACTCTATGCCTTTCTAACACTGGGGTGACTAGGGTTTGGTCTTTGAACCTCTTCTTTATTTTAGTCACCCCATTTATGATCTCATCTATGATCATGGCTTTGCATACATTCTGTACCCTGAAAACTCTAACCCAGACAATTCTTCAGACTTGCATGTCCAATGCCCCAGTAACATTAACTTGATACAATCAGATGTACGTGCAGTGGACTCCTGAGAGGAAGAAAACTCTGGTAAAGATCCCTTAAATTTTTGAAGTAAAACTACCACTTTCTACCAGGTTTCTAAAGCTTATAGATCTGTGTTTGTTCAACACATTAAGAAAACTACACTGCACATTCTCGGCAGAGTAGTCTTCTGACTTGTTTAATATCTAATGCCTTAGAGGAACAAAGGTAATAGAACAGGTATTTATTTGAGGTAATTTAAGGGAACTATTATTTCTGCTTTACTAATGAGGCATACTAAGTTTTATCTTTAGGTCTAATGAAATCGCCAGAACATTACATAGTTAAATTATATATGGAATGAGTCAAGTAGATTCAATTATTTATTCTTCTTATTGGTAATATCACATGTCTGTGTCACCCATGTGAGGCCAAGGCAGGAAAGGTGCTGATATTCCTATATTATGTATTGCTAAAGATTGTGTACAGAATACAACTTTTATCAATTAACATTAACATATTCACCAATATTCAAGTTTTTAAAATTATCTCCATATATCACAAGTATACTAAGTGAAAAAATGTACTATTTTTATATGCTATAAAATGTGTATATAGATGTTTTCATGTATATATACATGTTAAATACTTTCTACAAGATTTGCATATTACCTTTGTCATAAAATAAATACAAGTTCTCATTTTAAAAGAAAATTAAATAAAATGTTACTCTTCACTCAGGATTCTCTCCTCCTACCTCCTTCTTATTTTGCATTAATTTATTTATCTACATCTATTTGGACTACTTAGACAACTGAAATACTCGAAAAGATCAGCAGATTGTTCATTTGTTCTCTGGAAATATTTTTTCTTTGAGGAAATTTCCAGCATTTTCTTATTTTCCTAGATTTTTCGTTAGCTATCAAGTAGATCAGATCAAATAATGAGAGTGAAATCAATTTTACTAAAGTATGGATTTCACCAATTGTAGCTACTATACGCAGTTTGTAATATGGAAAGAGTATTTAAGTGTCCAAGTCATTTTTCTAGTCCTACAGGAAGATGTTACAGTAGCCACGAGCTGAAAGTTTCATCAAAATGAAGATAATATGTACCTGAGGGAGTGGGAAAATAATCTGAATCTCTATCCAAAGGTTAAGAGATGATGCTATAATAAATTGAGATATAATTCTTTCAAACTTCAATTGTCACATTGACAGATTTAAAGGTTTATATTATAAACAAAAAACCAATTATTTTAGTGTTAATCATGAATTTTTCAACAACACATGATTTACAAATAGAAAAATAATTACCAACTGAGTTATAGTTAGCTCATGCTGTAATAATGTAGGGTTTTCAAAGGATACTGACCTATGTCAACCAATTTTAATGGCTCTAACATTGATTTCAGGTCACATGGCAATATCTGATGTATTCTCCAGAATAAGGTTAACTAAATGTAATATTTATACTGTTGAGATTATGGTGGATGTTGAGACTCACATTTAACATTTATGACTTTCCTTACTTTCTAGCATTTCCTGAGTGGGTAGAACATATCAATGACACAGAGGTGGACATAGGCAGTGATCTCTACTGGCCTTGTGTGGCCACAGGGAAGCCCATCCCCACAATCCGATGGCTGAAAAATGGATATGCGGTACGTATGTTCAAGTGCTTTGCTGGTCCTGAATCCATGTTCAAGCAACATTTCAGGGTGGTCCTGGGATAAATTTAGCATGAGAGCCAATAGAGTGAGGGTACTTGGGCCCTGAAATATAAAAGCGTCCTCAAAAAAAAAAGCAAAAACAAGAACCTGAACATAAAGTATCTTCTTTCAGTTTAAACAACTTCCTGTAATCTTACTCTACCTTCTCTCTTTCTCTCCTTATTTTTCCTTTGTTCCACTTTTCCGCCCTCTTCCTACTCATCCATCTCCACTACCTGATACTGTCCTCTTTTTCTTGCCACTATTTTCCTGAACCCCACAGAAACAGAGGTAAGAGTGAAGCTCTAAGTCCTACCTTTAGCCCTGGGGACAAGTAGCAGCAGTGGGACCCTTCTCTACTTCCCACTGTAATCTCCCAGCTGGTCCAAGAGGGGAAAGGTGGACTCTCAGCTCTGTAGGATGAATAGAACAAGAGCCTTTGGGCATGGTAAGTGGGTTTGACTTCCCCATGCCATGAAATCCCACTTGACTCATCTTAGGTTACAGTGGGGCAGGTTAACATAGTGTATCTAAATTAAAAAACAAACAAGCCCAGACCTAAACGAAAGCATTTCTACTAACATTTATTGAGAATATGTGTTTCACTTTTATTCTTTTCAGTATCATAAAGGGGAATTGAGACTATATGATGTGACTTTTGAAAATGCTGGAATGTATCAGTGTATAGCTGAAAACACACATGGAGCCATTTACGCAAATGCTGAGCTGAAGATCTTGGGTCAGTATAATTGCTAATTTTCTGTTAAATATTCATCAAGAAAACAATATATAAAAAAGATTATAGCATATCCATAGGTCACATGATTTTACATTACTTTCTTTAATTGCCAAAGTTAAAAACTTTTCATATATGCAGAAGAAGAGTATTATTTTTCTTGCCATTGACAAACATTTAAATAGAGAAAAAGTAACTCTTTAAAATGTCCTTATGTTGGCTGAAAATTCCAACTACATATTTCATGAAATTGCATCCTTTTACTTTTATCTAAGAAGATGAACTCTATAATAAATTTGAACCAACACAGAATAAAATGTTTTTTAACATATTTTAAATGACAAGGCAAAATTTACACTTACCAATTTTGAAAAGTCTTCTCGTCTTCTATGCCAGGGCAGCTAAGCACTGCCTACGCAATCACATAACAGTGAAGACTGATGCTAAAATGCTACGCATGATCCAGCCTCAGATGAGTCTTTAGAACTTCTGGGGCATTCTCAGTTCTTGGGTCTCACACCCTGCAGTTGCTATCCAATACCTTTGAGACATTCCTCAAGTCCCTTACCTTGCCCTGACTCCTGCTTTCATATCGTCTTCGTACACTCCATGAAAACTGAAACTCTTTGGCGTAAAGTATTTTAACTTCCCATCCCTCACCCAATGCTATATCTTCATTACACTTGTCTTTTCAATACTCTTTATCCAGAGGAGGAATGTTTCTTCTATCCAAAATTGAAACAATCTCTTTACCTCTTTGCCCTGTATTCATTCGTTTTCACTTTCCCTGATAGTTGATATCAACCAGCTGTCAACACAGCTTCTTCTGTGTGTGTGTGTGTGTGTGTGTGTGTGTGTGTGTGTACATACTCCTTCCAGCTGCCTCTCCTTTTGGTCCTGTTTTATTCTTGAACTCTCTTCTCTTGTCTTTGGTGACTCCAAGTTCTCATACCTTCTGGATCATTTCTTCTCTGCCTCCTTCTTTGTCCCTTTTTCACACCCTCCTCTGCTTGGCTAGAATTCCTGCTCTCTCCTAGAACCATTCCTCTGGTTCCATTCCATTTTCTTCCACATATCCCTTTACATATTCTATATTATTACTCCTGGATTCTTATTATTTTTATTTTTAAATTCCTAGTTAATTTCTTCTCCTCCCATTAACTATCAGTGATCCATAATTTATATCTCTGGCCCAGATATTTATCCTCAGCTTCAGAGTCAAAATAAATACTTCCTAGTAGAGATGCTCACCTGAGTGACCCCACAGATAACCCAAGCTTAGCGTGTCTGAAACTGTGTTCCTCCTCTCCCTGCCACACTCACATCTTGTGCTCCTCAAAGATTCTCTGTTTTAAAGAATGACAGACTCCACCACAACCCTTTCCCCATCCAGTACATCCATTAAACTTCTCCAACTTACACCAGAAACATCTCTAAGATTTTTCATTACAACTACTGTACTTATTTTTATTACAATTACTTTCCTAAGGCCTTACTGTATCATGGCCCTTTCATGTTATGTGAAGGAGTTGTCACCAGGTTTAGTCGTATTCTAAGTAATGAATCCACGGAATCAGCTTTCTCTTCTAGAACTGGTTAACTAAAAAGATAAAGCAATGACTCAAGGCGGCCAGTTTTCTTCTTGCTGCACCAAAAGAAAACTCTTTAAAACGTTGGTACCACTACAAATTGAGTGACACTAAAGGAATAAGATAGGAAATGAGAGAATCCTAAGAGAGCATTAAGGAAAACTATCCTCAAAAAAGATCATCTTAACTTTAACATTCGTTGCCGCTTATTGTAATGGTGAGGAGCATGCTCCATGTCTTCCTCCCCACAGTCTAAATTCCTTGGTAATATGTTTACTCTAATTACTTTGGGTATCAAGCAAGCATTGCAGGCTCAGATGCCTTTGGTACAAAGGGACGTAAAATCATTTTTACTCTGAAGAAATGAGGTGAATTTAAATTCTTTCCCAAATGAAAACTTTCTGTTTTCTATTACAAGTCCTTATCTTCCTACATTACAAAAGAGAAGTATAAAAACTCATCGGCTAGGACTGAAAGAATATTCAAGCCTAAAATCTTCAAATTATTTAATGACTATTAATGTAGTAATTAAGTAAACTGAACAGTTTGATCCTCTTCGCATCAGTAGTTCCTGGGCATCTTTGTATTACCTCAATCTATTCTTATTTAATATACCTTTAGGAACAGTGCTTCTCTATCTTTTCCCAAGTTATTTAGTTAGTTCATGTAGTCATCCACCAAATATTTATTGAGCACTTACTCTGTACCAGATACTGTTCTTTAATAGGTGCGTGCAATGTAGGAAAAAACCAAAGAGACAAGAAATGCATCTATGCCCTCTTCTTAGTTGGGGATAAAATATTCCCTTATTCCTTCCTGCTTCCAAATTATGTAGGAATATAGTTTAGATTCTGATGCTATTAATAGAAATTCAAATATTAGATAAATATGCAGTCATTGGAAGGACCACACCAAATCAACTGTTTCATAAAAACCTTTACTGATTCAAGAAAAATTCTTATTTTCTAGATGAATTTGGTTTTTAAAATATAATCCTATTAAATTTTCTTTCCTATTTTATCAGAAATTTTCACCCGAAATGTTTATTGAGCCTATTCAAAATACCCAGCACTGTGTTAGGTGTACAACTCAGGTTGGTTGGTTACTTATTTATTACCAATTATCAAAATTCAGACAAAAAAGACTGAATCTTTGCTACGAACGTATCTTCCTCAGAGAATTTGCAGCAGTAATGACATTTAGGAGCTTATTAGATGTGCAGAATCTCAGGCCTACCCTAGACCTAATGAATGATTTTGATACACAGATAAAATTTAAGAATCACTAGATTAGATGATGAAGAGTCAAAACCCATAAAAAGATATACTTCAGCCTAGAAAAGGCTCTAGAAGTGACACAATTACAGATGATTGGAATGTGTTAAAATGATGGATAAAATCTCCCTGGAGTTTGCCAATAGAGAAGAAGATTGAGCAGTGGGCTAGAGATGGGGACCCTGCTGAAAATTAGAGCATGCCATCAATGGAGCGAACTTTCGTAAGACTCGATAGCCCGTTTTTGTAATTATTGTTCTGTGCTTTGAGGTGAGGATGAACTACAGGTGGATCATGTACTGCCTGATTAATTGATTAGATCATCATTCACATAGCTGTAGGTACGTCCTGAAGGCAGGCATCAGATCGCTCTGCTCATTCTGGCATTACACAGAGTGTCTGCACAGAGCTGGTGCTCAGTAAATGTAGGGATTATATTGTTTAATGAAGGAAGGATTATATTCTTTAATGAAAAGAGCATGCCTTGAAAACAGAAGGATCACTATTCAAATTTGAATCCCACCTGTTGCTGCTTGCAGCATCTTTTCCAAATTATATAATCTTAACAGATTTTAATCTTCTCATTCATAAACTGGGGATAATTCATCCAAAATGTGGCTGGGAGAGTCAACTATGACGGCGTGTCAGCGTGTATGGGGCTGCTCCAGCCCCTCCAACCTTGCCCTTCACTCCCCTTTTGCAGTTGAGTCAAAACAATTGAAGTAGATGTTACTTTTAAGGTAAATGTGTATATAATAGTTTGTTATAATTAAAGTTTATAATAATTAATCCAGTTATCATCAAGAACCATACATTTGAATTGGGTGAATTTTATGACATGTAAAAGTTATAGAATAAAAGAAAAAAGTATTGAGTGTGGAATGCCAATTGGTCACAGCTGATTATGTTTCCTGAGCTTAATCCTTTCTATTTACTAATGAAAAGGGAAAAAAGATGTTACTAATACAATACAGAAGGCTTTGTGTTGATGCTTTATTAACAAAAAGAGAACAGTAATAATTTGTTTTCCTTTTAGCTTTGGCTCCAACTTTTGAAATGAATCCTATGAAGAAAAAGATCCTGGCTGCCAAAGGCGGAAGGGTGATCATTGAATGCAAACCTAAAGCTGCACCGAAACCAAAATTTTCATGGAGTAAAGGGACGGAGTGGCTTGTCAATGGCAGCAGGTCAGTTTAGAAACTAGAAATCCAATTGCAATTAACTATTTGGGAAAGTTTATTTTATAGAAGACTTGTTTTCATATTAACAATGTAAATGTTGTTTGTTCCAATACTTTTCCACAGAAGATGGAAAAGAAGATGAAGAGAAATACTGCTCATGCCTGTTATTACCTATTATAATCAGAGTTCAGTTTTTAGGATTCTATAATTTATGAGGAATTTAGAAAATTGAGGCTCAGAGATTTTTTTTTATGAACTTCCCAAGGCCAAACAACTAATAAACATTGGGGAATAAAATAGGATCTCTCTAATTTCTTTTTCCTAACAGGATCTCTCTAATTTCTTTTTTCTAACAAGGGCATCTGTTGAATATATCCATTCATATTTTATTTAATTTTATGCAATTAGCCTATTAAATATTTGGTAGGTGAATAAAAAGCTGACTTCAAAGTACTAATCATCTCTTCCAATCTTTAAATGAACAGGATATTCTCACCTTCCTAATAAGTGGGCCATCTACCAATCTTTTGGTGGCTTTGGGATGAAACACAAAAGCAGTGTGTAACTTGCACAGATTATTTATATCAAAGCCTCACTGAATAGTTTTTATGGGTTTCCCAGAAGTTATATTGAATACTAAAGTATGAGAAGGAGAAAGCTAGGATGGGAAACAGGAGGAATGGAGTGTGGAGGTTGGGTGGTGGCGTACTCCAGGAAGTGAGGACAGTAGGTGCAAAGGTCCTAAGGCAAGAAAGTGTAGGATGTATAAGAAATTGCAAGAACTTAAGGTAGTGTGGTTTGTCTTTAAAGGAAAATGGAGAACACTTTTAAGAAATGAGACATGTAAGCCAGATCATAAATGACAAAGTTTTCTGTGCTAAAGGGCTTGGGTTTCATCTAAGAGTAATGGAAATCTGTCTAAAGTCTTAAACAAGGGAGGAATAAGTTAATTTTTGCCTTTTTAAATAATATTTGGCAAAAGTATAGAAAACCAATCTTCACAGTAATCCAGTAAAATAAGAAGGATGGATATTATAATCCTTATTTTGGTATATTGAAAGCTTGGCAAAGTTAAAGTGAACCTTCTGAAAAAAATATATCAGTACTATCCAAACTGAAACTTGAACTTGTGTCATGTTGACATAGAAGAAGACTGTGCCGACACGGTTCTCTTATTAGGATGACCACAAATATGGCTGTAGGGGGGGAGTAGGGGGAGACAGGCATAGCAGGGACTTCCCTGAACACATCAACTTTTAAAGTCAATATGTTTGACCTAAGATTTCTTAAGATATTATGAAAATGATACTAGAAGAATATGTGTTAAAGGAAGAGTCAGTTAGTTCAGTTTGCTGCTGAGACAAAAAGCAATGCAGAGTCCGTGATCAAAGGGCCACCCCGTGTGTATGTGCTCACCGTTCAATAACCCATAGCACAGCACTCCCATGGGCCCCATCATTAGCTCTCTTTTTGATCATAGAATTTGCTCTGATTCTGATGAAGATCAGTGTCATGGCCTTCTCCAACAAGGATTTTCCAGTATTATGTTTCATGGATTTGTTTTTCCTGAGTATCAATGTGTTCAAATAATATTTTTAAAGTCTTTGAAATCAAATTGCATTACTTCCTTGAGGAAAGAGTCTACAAATCCAACTTTTGCTCATTACTTTAATTCATTAATATCTCAGTTTAAATACTACTTTATAATAGATATAGTGTTCACATAAAAATATGTTTGAATGTTGTAGAATAGTATGTATAAAAGCTAAACTTTTGTATTTATTTTGAAAAATAATATCCAAGGAATAAGTAAATAATGGTCTTTAAGCATACATATAATCTCATTTTGATGACTATAATTACAAAAAATAGTTCCACCTAGCAGAGTTTTTCTGTGCCTGATTAGTGGCCTATAGAGTGGCTTATACAATATTTGCACAGTAGGGAGGAGCTATGCATCTTGATAACTTGTAATTAAGTTCTCAATTTTATGATTTTATTTTGGACCCAAATGATATATTTTCTCCAACAGAATTTCTTTGTAACTAATAGAATTAATTTAGTTGTCCATTTATATTCAATGGACTGTCAACTCTAAAGTGACCTTTATCTGAGCCACTATGGGAGGGGATCTCTATGATTCTTTTCTACTCCAGAGTTTATCCTGGAGTAATTTTGGCAACAATAAGGTGACTAGTTTGTTAAAGACCGTATTATTACTAGTTTGTTTGACTGCTGATTCATATCAGATTATCTGCAAGGATAAGATCTTGAGAGTTTAATCTACATTAATTTAAGAATAAGGAGCATCGCTGCAAAAAAAATCAAGTTCCTTCCCTATTCTTACTAAAAAGTAATTTTTTAGACAAATTTATTGAAGTATAATTTACATTCCATGCCATTACTCCATTTTAAGTGAACAATTAAATGATTATTAGATTTACCAAGTTGTACAGCTATTCACATATATCAGTTTTAGAAGATTTCCTTCCCCCCATTACGACCCCTAATTCCCATCCCCAACTACATTTCAAGCATGCCCCTCCCCTTCACAATGCTCAACACATCCCTCAGATGTGGGTCTACAGCCCAACCCCTGAATCCCTGGTGGACACCACCACCATTTGAGCACCATAGTGTTAATCAGTCAGTACCAATTTGATGGTGAGTACATGTGGAGCCCATTCTTCCAGTCTTGTGTCACCTCACTTCGAATAATGGCCTCAAGCTTAATCCAGGATAATATAAGCGGTGCTAGCTCACTGTTGTTTATTGAAATTGAATAGTATTCCATTGTAAACATGTACCAAATTTTAATAATCCATTCATGAATTGACGGGCACTTGGGTTGTTTCCACGATCTGGCAATAGTGAATTGTGCTACCACAAACATTCGCATGCAGATGTCTTTATCATAGAATGTCTTGTGCTCTTTTGGGTAGATGCCTAATAATGCTATTGCTTGATCGAATGGTATTTCTATTTTTAGCTCTTTGAGGTATCTCCAAATTCTTTTCCACAGAGGTTGCACTAATTTGCAGTCCCACCAGCAGTGTAAGAGTGGTCCTGTCTCTCCACAACCTCACCGGCATTTGTTGTTTTGGG
>CAUYRT010003930.1:0-69757 GCA_963574885.1 Lepilemur ruficaudatus | reverse complement strand
TTTAGTTGGCCAATTAATTTCTTTCTATTATTAGTAGAGACAGGGGTCTCGCTCTTGCTCAGGCTGGTTTCAAACTCCTGACCTTGAGCGATCCGCCCGCCTCGGCCTCCCAGAGTGTTAGGATTACAGGCGTGAGCCACTGCGCCCAGCCTATGTTATTTTATTTTTGAAATCAAATGAAAGTTTTCAGCGTCATTCCTGGATAGATACACATGTAAATGTAATTTGCACATGAGCACATGCATACAGATGTGATATGTGATATATGGTATATGCATGTATAGATGTGTGCGACAGACATATGTGCATGTTTGTTTTTCAGGTATAACATATTTATACATGTCTATGCACATACGTATGTATTTGTATATGCAATATAATATAAACATATACACATTGAAATACTACTTTCTCGATGTTTCTTGATATGTTTTAGATAAATGAAGGGGTTAAATCAAATTTTTGTTTCGGTAAAATAAAATCTGGTATTCTAAACACTAATAACAAAACGTGTTACAATTAAGTGAAATAACTTCCTAGGTTTTCTTTGCATTTAAATGCAGTGATTATTCTGAAGTTATAAATCAAAACACATCAGAATCATCAACAGTCCGTAAAGTTATTTTTAAAACTCTGCCTTTAAATGCTGTCTTGAAAAAATAATACCTAAAGTCTTAATGTCTAAATATCTTAAATATTTCAGAAAAATTAAATTTTCAAACAAACATCTACATATACATACATGAGTCTTGCAACAGCCTTTCTACCCTATATTTTACAGTGTCAGTGAACCATAGAACTGTACTTCGAATTTTCTTCGTGTTTTATACATTTTTTCCTAATATCTGTGTGCCATGGCCTCCCATTTATTGATTTATTTAATAAATATTTATTGAGGTTTACTATACATAATCTGACATATAATTTATCATTGGAATCAAGAAAGTTTTAAGAGTGAAAGGTGTTATTATTAACAATTATGTCATACCGGCAGACATAAAACAGGATTGCCTGAGCACCTGAAGAATATGGGCATCTGGTTTAACCATGTGCTAGGCGCAAATCAGATGGGGTTTCAGCCCTCATGAACTACTCAGTCTAGGGTACAAGTGAGACCCCAAATAAGAAAATACATTTTCAAAAAAAGATTACACATTGTGCTAAGTGTCATCAAGGAAATAAACATGGTGCTAACTGCGGAATAGAGTAGAGAGTGTGAGGAAGGATGAGGTGGTCAGATCATTCTGTAGAAGTTAGATTTAAGCTGAGATGTGAAGGATAAGAATGCAGAAATTGGGGCAGGATGCAGGGTTAACCTGCTGGAAAAGATCTTTCCAGGCATATGAAATCATACATGCCAAAACCTGAGGTAAGACAGCTCAAAGAACTGAAAGAAGGCCAGTTGGCCTCAAGTCTCAAGAATTGCACTGAAATGGTTTGAGTTCCCAGGAGCCAGATTATGCAAGATCTTTAAAGATGCAACAAGACATATACATTTTTATTTAATTGCAATGTAGAACCTCTAAGCAGAGACGTAGCATAATCCTATTCTTAAAGCATATCACTCTGGCTACTATATGGAACACAATTTAAAAGGTTAAGGACAGGAGTTGGAGAATACTGCAGTCGTATTCCAGACTGCTGATTATGATGAAGAGCCAGATAAGGATGCTGGCAATAGAAATGGAGAGAAATGGACTAATTCAAGACATATTTCGGGGTATAGAACTGATTAGAGTATATCTCTAGAACTTTGACCTTCTACACACTTTAAATTTTGGGCCAATATTTAAATATTTTAAATATCTTTGTAGCATAAATATTTTCTAGGTACATAAATCTCAACAAATCAATCAACTACACTCAAGATAATGTTCTCAAAACTCTTTGTCTTCTAGTATTCCCTATCTCAGTAGTGATTTCCTAAATAATTCAAGGTAGAAATCAGAGTTATACAAAAATATCCTCTCCCTCCACTTACCACAGTCAAGTGACCATCAATTCCCTCCCATTTTATTCTCTGAATCTCTGAAATGCAGCCCTTTTCATGTTCTCCATCCCTTGTGCTACTATCCTTTATCTGCGTAGTGACAATTATATCTTACAAATGGTACTTTCAAGAAAAGAAGTGTTGAAGTGTTTATTCAGTTTCACATTCTCTCCAACTGTCCCCTAGACTGTACCCTACTGCTGTGATCCCCAACCCCCAGGCCACTGACCAGTACCAGTCCATGGCCTGTTAGAAACCGGGCCACACAGCAGGAAGTGACCATCCAGGGAGCGAGTGAAGTTTCACTTACAGAGGCTGCAAATACAGACTATCATCAGCAGAGACGTTTGTACAATAAATGTAACGGGCTTGAATCATCCTGAAACCATCCCCCAACCCCCACCGTCCATGGAAAAATGGTCTCCCATGAAACCAGTCCCTGGTGCCAAAAAGATTGGAAACCACTATCCCACCGAATGCAAAAATTCGGGCTAATTCTATAGTTGAAAGATCTATAAAACCATAATTTCTTTTCTCTCAAAAGCTCATGATAATTGTTTCTGATCTTTGATAAAAGAGTCTACTGTTAGACTAGAGGTTTGCTTTCTTGATTTTTTGTTTTATTATATGTTAATGCCATAATATTTTGCTTAAAAATCACAGTTTTGATGCATATTGTTACAATATCAGAATTTTCTCCAGACCCTCTGGTTTCTTTTTTCCAGACCCTCTGAATCTACTAAACCATAGAATTAGGGCTCAGCAAAAAAGAAAATGACAAATGCTACATGTGTTGCCAGATATGGCAACCAGCTTTCTATTTTTTCACTCCTTAAACAAATAGTTAATACATCTGGATGGTTATGAGTTTGGTAATAAAGGTTAGGTATATTTGTGCAGATGTATTTATACTATACTATATTTTTGTGGTAGAAATATTAAGAATTCTCAGAACATTCAATTTATTCTTTCAACTTTGTTGAAGCTTACATAAGTGAAGCATTTGTAAGTAAATTATTTTTGTTTTGCATTTGTAAATAAGCTTTAAAGTTTCTCTATTTTGAGAAATATATACTTTTAGATTCACTTTCTGCCCATAAAGAAATACATATTTTAAAAAATAAACTTTATATGACAGAGTTTTTTCTGTAAAGTTTTCCCAAAATAATTTATTGGCAAATGAAGGTCTTTTTTTAGTTTTAATTTCTGAATATTTGTTTACATTTTCTATTTTTTCTAATGTAAAAGAGAAGGCACAGACCAATCAAAACCTTTAGAAGAACAGATGAAGGGAATTCAGATGGCTCTAAGAAAGTTTAGTTAAATCATTCTAAAGACTGGCCTAACTGGGGGACTTTATTTAAATGGCAGCTAATGAAAGTCCCTAATGCAGTGTCTCCTACTAAATTAACTCAAAAAATCTTATGAGAAATACAAGGTGAAAATTTACAACACCACTAAATTGTAGTAATGTTGGAAAAGTAGCTCCAAGTAGTAAGGAGAGATTTCCTGTAATGACAAGGTTAATGGACTTAGACTAAGAAACACAACAAGTAATAGCAATGTTTAGCCAGGGGAAGCAGAACAAACATGTTAAGATCGAAGGTATCATTTATTATGTATTGTTTTCTTAACCCCATTGTCTCTTCCCTAGATCACAAACAGTATTAATAAATCCGTATGAACAGCAAACAGGACAGTCATCTATTAATTGTACAAGTGTTACTTCTCAAAAACCACGTTAACCCTCTTTCTCTCAAAATGGCCTTTAATATTTCTTTTTTTTTTTCAAACATCCCAGGAAGCACCTGAACAATCTGGCAGTGAGTTTAGGAGATCAAAACTGACAGAAGTTCATTTCACCTAGGGAGATGTAGTTCCCCAAAGGGTGAATATGGTGAAGGGGAGAAATACAAGAAAGGGTTTTAGTTTTCCATATATTTTTATATATTCCACAAAAATAATATGTCATGGAACTAGGTATTAGAAGAAAATACCATATGATAAATCAGTTTGGGGCATATGTATATAGCCCAGACTTTCAGCTGACGACTGGGGGAAGTCATTTGAATAAAATCAAAGGCAAACAATATACTCTGATTATTATCAGACAGTGGGTTTGCCTTCTTAGGTAGAAAAATCACTGGAAAATAGACAACATGGTGCTAATATTACCTTTGGAAAACCGGAAAATGAACTTTATCCTAAAAGCTTAGGAAAACAATATGCTTCTCAATATGAGTAATCAAAGAACATGTTAGAAAATTGTATGATATCTAAAATTCATAGAATGTGAAAATTAATGTTAAAAAACTGTTACAAAAGAACAGCAAAAGTCAAAAGGAAAGAAAATGCTAATAAAAAGCAACAAATTAAGACAAAAAGGGAGATGTCTGAGATAAGGAAAGATTATAGGAGATCAAATCAAGTGCAAAATTAAAATCTATAATTGACACACTAAAAAAATGCAATTGTCATTTTCAAACATTGAAGTACTGATGGGAAAGACAAATTTGAGGCACTCACCTAGATAAGTACATAAATACAAAAATAATAAGGGAAAATTTAAAAGATATGGAGACTTACTGAATTATAAAATGGCTAAAACACTGCTATAAAGTCAGCTATCAAAGATATAATTTTTCACTCTATATAGCTAATGAAAAAATTGCACAAGAAGAGTAAAAAATTTGCATTTTATGGGAAGAATTAGAGAGACTCATTTTGACATATTCTGGGCAATTTTTATATTTATTATTTTTTTTGTTTTTTGTTTTGAACCCAACTACATGCTGTGAAATTTTTATATTTAATAATTATACTCATGAAGGCTTTGAGACAGGAAAATAAAATTATATAGAAAGAAAAATCACACTGAGTTTACATACCTCTACGGCACCAAATTTTAGAAGAAATTTGTGTTATAAATAAAGTTTTGGGAGAAAAACATTAGAAAACAAAAAATTCCAGAATCATGCAGGTTTCCTTTCATGTACAAAAGAAACTTAACAATAACATAGGAACAGAAATTAACTGTTCCAGTATCATTTAAAATATTTAGTTGAAAACACACCAGTCCAACTAAAAAATGAATCCCTTCAAGTAATTAGATAATAAAAAAAGGTGTAAATTATTTTGTGAGAATATGGAAATGAATTAAATGTGTTGCTTAAAATAATTTTTGAATATAGTAATACAAAGCTTTATGTAAGTGTCAAAAGCTATTATTAAAAATAAAGATTTTAAAAATGAATACTAAAAATCTTGTTTTAAACCTTTAGACATTAACAAAGTCTAAACATTTGAGGTTATTGAATAAAATTAGAGACAAATGTTGGAGTAGTTATTCTGTTTGCAAGCAACCCTCTAAAAATCTAGTATTTGTTCAATAAATATCCATTCTGAGCAAAGACTGTTATTTATACTTGTGAAAATTGGAAACATCCTGAATGCCCAAATATTATAGGTTGGTTAGATAAAATGTGATACACTCATTTGATAAAGTGTTAGATAGCCATAGAGTCATGCTTTAGAAGAATATATAATTTGTGCATAGGCAAATGGAATGATAGAAAAAATTTGCACACAGAAATGTTCGTTCAGTTTGATTCTATGTTTGATTAAACATCTTACCTATGTAAGGATACATTGATTTATATGATGTGTATGCCATACATTTTATGTGTTATTCAAAATAATTCCAAAAATGTATTTGTAGGGAAATTCGTTGGGTAGCATTAATTTCCATTATAAATAATGGATTCACTAACACTTTCATTAATGAAATCCTCTGTTATGGTTTTGAATTTGAATAATATGCTATTGCACTTGCCTGCAGTACATAATGAATGGCAATCTTGCCACCACACTAACAAAATTAAGCATTACATCAATACCTGGGAATTTGTGCTGCAATATCAGCATTCAACCTTTGGTCAGTTCTGCAGTAGCTATACATATAAATACACTGGGCAGCAATTTTCACAATAAATTTGGAAATAAATTTTTAATAAAACAAAGATCAGTTTTTATATAGAAGAGGTATTTTATGCATAAAGATAATTGGAAGGCTATAAATGTACATGTCTAATTTAGCAGAAACTTACAATTATAGAGCTAGTAGTGCTTGTTGTATATGAACATGTAGAAAAAAAGATTTGAAAGATTCGCAGTTAAATATGAAAGATAAATACAACATTTATCACCACACCCTTCCAAACCACCACATAAATGAAAGTTAAGACATTAAAACACACACACACACACACACTCAAATTTGGAAAACTGAAATTCTAATAAAGTTGTCAACAACAACTTGAAGTTGAATTTTCATATACCAGTGTAAAATAGATTAGCAGACTTGAGAAAGAGAATATTAGGTATGTGTAATTTTTTCCCACTGCAGAACCCTGGAAATGCCCAGGGATTAGAGACAGCCGGTATCTCTGATGGTAGGGTGTGGATCATTCTGGAAAACAGAAGGATTTGTTGAAAGTTTGATTGAGAAGCCCTTGCATATGCTGACAGAAGATGAGAGGTGTGCTGTTGAGAAGCTAAACCAGAGAAACGCTGGATTTTGAAATACCAGCCAGAGCTAAGGATGAAAACACCAGAAGAAGAGAGGAAGTAAGAAAAAGATAGCGTCCTGAGCAGAGATATGCTAGCATGGCTATCAACAGACAGAAGTAGCACCATACATTTGAATTAACAGCTTCAATATGAAAGACCCAAATCAAAAGAATAAAATATTGATAAGGAATATCAAGCAAACAGAGAGAATATAGGAAACGATATAAAATTATAAAACAAAAACCGGATGCTATAATGAAAATCCTCAAAATAGCTTTAGGAAATTAAACTGTGGTAGCAGAAAGGTTAAAAATCAATACAAAGAGTGAAAGATAAATTGGAGAAAAATCTCCTAGAAAATAAAATAATAAGGCAAAAAGATAGAAAGTAGACATTTTTTCCTAAATGTGAGGCTGCAAAAAGTTTACTCCCTTGACTACTTTAAAGGGAAGTACAGAGAGGAGATATACGTATCTCTTAAGGGAATATGATGGTGCAATAGTGATAGGTGCTATAGGTAAAGGAGGGAGAGAAAAGAGAACATTATTGAATCCATGGAGACCAGAAAGTTGTATAAAAAAAAAATGTAAGAATAATACACTACATGGTTTAACCATCATTAAAATTTATATGATGATAATAATGTAAAGACTGACTATAGAATTAAATATGATTGTAATATACCATATTGGAAACATGGTATACGAAATCTGTATTGGACCAGAAAGTCTGCAAGCCATGTAAGAAATCCAAATTTTTCTTGTTCATATTCAAAAGTCAAAGATAATACATGAAACTGAATTATAATGAAATGGAAGTATTACATGATTTATATATATGTGTGTGAGTATATACATGTATCTGTAGTGTGTATATATATATATACATGGAGAGAGAGAGAGAGAGAGAGAGAGAGAGAGAGAAAGAGAGAGAGAGAGAAAAATGCCAAGAAACAGCAAAAAGAGTTTAAATTAACTACACTTGGGAAATAGTAATGGGTATTGGGAAACACTGGATAGGTAATTGCTATTTTGATGAAACTTATAGAACTATTTGATTTTAACACCGTAACTATATAAAACTTTAATAAAAATAAAAGTGAAATGTCAAAACAACACTGAAAGAAAACACAGACTCAACTGTTAGCAGCAAGTAATCTAAGTGGCGACATGAGTGTTTATAATTTTCTTCATTATGCTTCTTTGGATTGCTAAATGTCTCTTCTATGAATTCTGGATTATTACTATTATAAGACAGAAAGACTGAAAAAGTCAGTGGAAATTCAATAATAGGCATTAAAATATCTTACTATTATGAGCAAATTATGACATTAAAGAAGAGGAATAATATCTAAAAATAATGTTATGATATTAATATTTATAAAATATACATTTCATAAAATATTAATATCTTATGAGAATTAATATACACATAAAGGAAAAGGCCTGTTCTGTATCAGATATTTTGATCAATCACAAACTTCACAAACTTTGAAGATTGATTAGATGAAGTGATTCAATCAAGGGTTTGATGTCTTGTTAAAAAAGAAACTGTTCCATTATAATTTTTCTGTACGCTTTTAAAAATGCTGAATATTAGTCTCACTTCATCAGTGTGAAGCATTTTCTTCTAAGTGGGAACAGATGGGTTTTATTACTAATTCAGAAGATTTTTTTCCTAAATAACACAGACTGACGCTATAAATGGGATTTCCCAGGCTTATTTCATTTTTGGCCATATGTTTAAGAGAAATTATGCTTACTCATAAGAGAGAAGACGGAATGCTAAGCAAAAATGGATTTACTTGACATCTGAAACTCATCGCAAAGGGTCTCTTACTATCATAAAGAAACATCTGTTCTCTGTGTTGTTACTCAACTCCTTGCTAGCTTACCATGTGAAATACTGCTGCTACCGCGTTGCTTTTTCCCATACACCAATAAGTATAATCATTACTGTCAAATGATATCGTTAAATAAGTTCCACCCAAGGTTTCCTACGTGGATAGAGCAGTCTTGAGTTAAATAAGAGAAAATTTATGAGTTCTTAAATTAAATTGAACAAATCTTCTTTCTCTCTAAAATTAAAGTATCTCTCTAAAAGTATCTCCTATCTCTCTAAAATCCCAGACTCTTGAAGTATGCTCAACATGCAGTAGGTGCTCAATAAATGATTGGTCTTATATTTAAGGAAATAATTAAGACTTTATTGATTCATCAGTAAAATAAAGTTTATTTAAATTATTCTTATTGTTATAAAATACAGTGGTGGTTTCCAAATTCTACCTTGATTAACCAAAATGTTAATTATCTATTTTATCTCCTAAATTTCTAGTAAATGAACTTTGAATTATCCTGCTCTAATAATTTTTTAGGTTCTTATAATTGTCAGAGATATTAAAGCCCAAACACCTCAGTAACCCAAGCCATATTTTTTAAATGTTCATGGCAAATTTATTTCTTTTGTACAATTAAACTAATTCACTAATGTTATATGCATTTCAAACTGAGCTGACTCACGTATTTGATCCTTGTATAACTACTTCTGGCTCTTTTGATGACCTCTTTCCAGGTCTGGCATTATATTTACTTTTCCTACACTGTCTACAAAACAAAACAAAACAAAATAAACACTTCTCTAGCATGGGGTGGTCTATATCACTTAGTCTTTGATAACAGTTGTAAAGGTCCTCTTAAAACTCCAAACTTGGGTTGTTTCCATGACCTAGCAATAGTGAATTGTGTCATAGTCTCTGTATGTTTATGCTTATATGTGTGTGTGTGTATACATTACTTTAAAAGTGATGCAATGAGTCCGAAAGTAAATGAATTACAAATATTTTGATTAATTTTTTTCTCAGATTTCCTTTAAAAGGAAAATACATTTTCAAACAGTTTTTTATGATATTTAAGAGTAGAGTTTTAAAACATTCCATATGTTTATTTTGATTGATCAACAGTGCTTTTCCATTTCTTCCCTTACATAAATCACGTGACAGGAAACCAGTCCTAACCACTTTAGTAAGGCAGACATAGTTTTCATATTTAAAAAAAAATTTTTTTTTTGGAGATGGGGTGTCACTCTGTTGCCCAGGCTGGAGTGCAGTAGCGTGATCATAGCTCACTGCAGTCTTGAACTCCTGGGATCAAATGATACTTTGGCCCCAGCCTCTTGAGTAGCTAGGACTATAGATGTATGCCACCATGGCCAGCTAATGTATTTTTTTTTTTGAATTTTCTGTACAGCCAGGGTCCCACTTTGTTGCCCAGGCTGGTCCCAAACTCCTAGCCTCATGTCATCTTCCTGCCACAGCCTCCCAAAGAGCTAGACTTACAGGCATGAGCCACTGTGTTCTGCCCAGAGATAGTTTTTAAATAAAAGAAAATAAAACTAGGAGTAGGAAGAATAATAGTACAGGCATCATCACCTGGGATTTTGCTACGTAGTCTTAGGAGTCACTTTTTTTTCTTTTCTCTTGGGATATAAAAAGGTGAATTAAAGCTTTCAGATTCTTCCTTTGATTAGAATTTTCTATGTTTTCTAAAGAGAAAAGAGATGATTCGTGTCTCTTTTCTTAAATTACCACATTCTTTTAGTGATAGCAACAGATTGTAACATGTACACTTGAGTTTTAAAAGACTCACAGGAAAAACACCATTAACAACTTTAGAAATACAGGTTGAGTATCTCTTATCAAATTGCTTGGGATGAGAAGTGTTTCAAATCTCAGATTTTTTTGAATTTTGGAATACTTGCTTATACATAATGAAATATTTTGGGGATAGGACCTAAGTTTAAGCATGAAATTCATTTATGTCTTATATACACCTTACACACATGGCCTGAAAGTAACTTTATATAATATTTTTAATAATTTTGCACATGAAACAAAGTTTGTGTACATTGAGCCATCTCAGCCATTCATGTGGACTATCTGTAGTTGTTTGGCATCACTCACCATTGTTTCTGACGCTAAATGTCTATGCTACTGATAAGAAATTATTTTCTTAAACTTATTCGCATGTAAGTACTTAATAGTAAAAACTATGGCACACTATTAATACAGTGAAAAAATAGTGTGTTCAGAGTAACTAAGCAGCACAATAGCATCACCAAAATTCCTGTATCAGCTGTTAAACAACAGCAATAGCAAATGACAGTAGACTTTCAGTTCCAACCTATGAAAAGTAAGATGTGATCATACACTGTATTTCATTTTATTACATGAGAAGAAACATCAGAAGCAATTGAGGGACTAGGAATTGGATTCTCTAGGGATGAGGAGGAGGCATTCTGCTAGATGGCTTTTTAAAATATTTCCTCCAAAGTCATCTGCCTCATTAACAATGGATTCTGTCTCAGAGGTCTCTCTCTGATTTATAAACTGACATGATTTCTTGTTCTGTTGTGAATGCATGCTGCTCGAGTTCTTCCATAGGCCCCTCACACATTTTCATCATGTCATCTAAAGGCACTTCTTCTGCAGTGTTAACAACATCACCTTTGCCAACTACTATTATCATAATTGCTTTGATTCAGAGCTATTTTGGCTATTTCATCATTGGTCAATGAATAAACAACTGGAGCTTCACTATCTATGTTAAAAACTTCTTCAATATCCACTTCCTCTAGCATACTGATGGACTCCAAACATGAACGTTTTTGCATATGTAAGGTCAGACATCATTTTTTGCATCACCTGACACACAGAATCCTTCAAAGTCACCATCTTGTTTATCATCATCACTGAACATGGTCACAGGCCAGAGGCAGTGCCAGGTTTGTACAACTGTGACTTTAGTCACTGTGTGCCAAGTGTTGGCAATGGCCTATATGGCATCTTTTATGCTAAACTCCTTTTGAAAACTTTCCACACCCATTCCTCTTTTCATTGCTGCAAGTATGCTGTTCAAGAGTGTTTTATATTTACTCTTCATTGATCTAAAGAAACCCTGGTCACATGGCTGAATTAATGAAATCACATTTGGGGGAAAGCACATGGCATAAACATATTATTTTTTGTTGAGAATTTCAGCTGGAGGATGAACATAACAGTTGTCAAGGACTAACAAAGTCTTGCAGCTGTCATTCAGTCCAGGTTCCCTGCAAGATAAAATGTTTGTGAAAACAAACAGAAAAGATGCCCCTGATGATCCATGCCTTTTTGCTAGCATAGTATTGGACAGGTGGAAAGTCACTCCTTGAGAACAGTGAGGATGCAAGCTTTTGCCTATGACAGCCAGTTTACACATACCCATGCCTGCTGCATTAACACATCCCAGAACCGTTATTCTATCTTTGGCTTCCTTAATTCCTACGGAGGCTGTCTCATCATCTGTGGTCCGCCTCTTTCTGGGACAATAATGCCGAAACAGTGGTGTTTCATTGGCTTTGTTCTGATGCCAGATTTTCATCAGCAAATTTGGCAAACTCATCAAGGAATTTCTTCCCTGCTTCATAATCAGCAGACGCTTTATCACCACAAATCTTTAAAATCTAATGCCTTATCTTTGTTTACATTTCTGCAACCAGCCTATTGAATATTCACAGTTCCCTTCAATTTTCAGTTCATCATGATAGATCTTTGCTTGTTTCATGACCAACACAGCATTAAGTGGCATGTGTTTACTGCGATGCTGACAGGTCCACTCTTTTAGTGCATTATTAACATGCAGTGTTTTTCTATTTTTCACTAACTTCTGTTTATCACTTTCAGCATTCAACAGTTTATCCTTCTGGTTCTTCAGGTCATATATGGTGGTTATTCTGACTCCACACTCTTCTATATGGCATTTCACACTTACACCACTGTCCAGTTTCTCCAACAGCTTGACTTTCTGTGATGTTGTGTGTATACACACACACACACACACACACACACACACGCGCCTCCTCTTTTTCTTATAACTATTACTCACAGGATTGTCTGCAGGCCTTTTTGACATTTGCAATAATATCTTAACACCACAGAGCAGAGAATGAGCATTAAAAAAAAACCACAGTGGGTAATGCACATAGGTCTTGGCATCATGTGAGGTATTGTAGGGAACCTGCCGTTGGCACAGCTGACCTGCACATGAGCCATTTTATTACCCTCTGATAAGATGTTTGCATGGGAAAATCTTGGCCTACATAGAAAAGATATATCACAGCAGAAGGAGACTGAGAGAGTCTTTTCTTTCTTGGGAATTGAATAAACTGTGTGCTGTGTGTCTGCATTTTGACTGTGACCTATCACATGAGGTCAGGCATGAAACTTTCCACTACTGGCATCATATCAGCACTAAAAATGTTTCAGCTTTTGGAGCATTTTGGATGAGGGGATGCTCAACCTATATAAAAAGGAATCTATTTTCTTCCTCATTATTTAGGTCAGAAAGCCAATAAGCAGATGGATTCTATAATGATTCCTGCAGATTGCACAATCAACTATTTTTTCTTCTGAACTTATTATGCTTAATACATTTTCTGCATGCATTTAACATAGCTTAAAATTGTGAACTTATGAAAAGCAGAAGTTTAAAATTTTTTGGTAGTACAGGCTTTTTGAAATAATTAAGTACAAAAATGTATTTACTGATTAATTTTAATAAAACCTTACCTTGTGTTTATTATTTGTATTGGATATTTGGTATGCCAGTGTTCACTAATTACAAGAGATATTCTGTTCTGCTTGGATGCTATTAAGCAAATTACAAGAGAATGCTCTGCAGAAAAGTACTAATTCCACTAATCTGTAAAGAATTCTCATGTACAAACCCATTAGCACAATTTCTTGCCTGTAATCCAAAACTTTTGAATTCTAATCCAAGGGTTTACACTGAAAAATGTTGATGTTTCATATCGCATAGTGTTACTACTTCAACAGTGGTATCTACTACTTACATATATTTAATATCATGCAATTTTACATACAACATCAAAAGTTGTTGAGCATATAGTCCTGTAAATGAAAAGAAAAGCATTCTTTTAACAAAAGATTTAAACATCTGGGCATAAAGATACAATAGTAAAGACTCCACCTCTGGCTCTTCTCTCCCTCCATCCTATATTTTAACTCACTTTTCCATCCTGAATTTTACCAAAGGTCAGACTCATATGAAATATTAGATATGAAGTAAAGGAAAAAGTGTCAGTCAGAGTTCAACCAGTGAGGCAGAACCAGTAGGAGGGGATATATGTAAGCAATTATATGTCTATTTGTTTATATTATTGTGGGGCTGGCTAAGCAAGTCCGAAGACTGTTCATCAGGCAGGCAGGAAGGGAAGATCATAAACAGGCTAGAAGCCTAGAGGCAGGAGCTAGAGCTTGCTGTCCGCAAGTGGGAATCACTCTACTGAAAGGTTGGAGCATTTTTAAAGGCCTTCCAACTGATTGAATCAGACCTACACAGGATAGTCTCCATTTTAATTAAAGTAAACTGATTAGGGGATTTAATCACATCCATAAAATTCCTTCAAAAGAACCTAGATTAGTGTCTGACTCAATAACCAGGACAAGGTGTACATATGCTACAATGATCCTTTTATCACTTACGTTGTGAGGGCAGACACAAATGGCAGGCTGAAGATTTAGTTGTTGGAGTTGTAGGATTCTGGAGATGTTTGCGAGTTCAACCAAAGTAGTCCTGTTATGTGAAGGACATGGCCCTGGTGCGTAAAACCCAAGAGCCTGATACATGAGATCAAGACACCTGGATGGGGGCTCCTGCAGATACAGATTCTGGTGCTCTTTGTAAGCCCTCCGGGCTTGCAGAGGTAGCTCATCCTTCCCTAGTAAGAGCTGGCACCTCTACTATTCTAGAAGATGCTGCAGAAACCTCTTTCCAATGGGGCAGCTGGTGTGCCCCTCAGAATTTGCCCCCACTTGCATGGCTGTGAGGTTGATAACTAGGATTAAATCCCGGCGTTATGCTGGGGATGTGCTTGGCTTAATAAAGGATGAAAACATTATCTACCAAAAAATTGCAGCAAGAATGTCACGGTGAGACCTGTGAGTTCTCCTGGGATTGAAATCTGATGGTGCTTGATCAAAGGAGCTAGAATGTAAGACTAGATAAGCAAGAGGTACTTTGTTGGGACATGGGACTTGTCTTAGTCAGTTTCTATTGCTATAACAAAATACCTGAGACTGGGTAACTTATAAACAACAGAAATTTATTTCTGAGAGTTCTGGAGGCTGGAAAGTCCAAGATCAAAGCACTGGCAGAGTCAGTGTCTGGTGAGCGCCTGATTCTTATAGATGATGCCATCTAGGTGACCTTATATGGCAGAAGGGCCAGAAGGGGCAAAAAGGAGTGAACTCTCTCCATTAAGCCATTTTATAAGGGCACCTAATCAGATTCATGAGGGTAGAGCCTTCATGACTCAATCATCTCCTAAAGGTTATACCTCTTAATATTGTTGCATTGGGGATTAAGTTTCAGCATGAATTTTGGAGGAGACAAAAACATTCAAATCATAGCAGGACTCAATGCCTTAGCTAAGACCCCTGGGGATGGGGCAAATCCACTGCTGGGATCTTAGAAGTCTGAAGAAATCAATGGGAAACTCTCAGCAAAGTGGAAATGCTTGAATTGTCCTGGTAGATAGTATAGGAAGGAAAAAAGAGGCTGAGAGCACTGGGCATGCTGCAATGGATATATTATGTGAGGCTGGAAGACCCATCAGAGGATTATGCTCCATGAGAGGGCTCAGAGGACCACACACTCTCTAAGGCCCCCAGGCATGCACAGGGGTGAGGGCACCAGCATCATTAGGAAGTTCAGAGATGGTTCTCCTCTGCAAGCTGGGAACATCCGTGGAAAAGGCAATCACAGAGCTAGGCTCATTAACATCCATGAGAGTGAGGCCTACGCTTCCCCATCCCAATAAGATAGACCAGGTAACAGGGCTGAATTATAAGGTAGAAGGCTGCAGTTACCACAATGACCAGCAAGGTTGGAGAATGAGCTGAGGAGGAGCCAAGCGAGCTTGAATCACAGGGAAGCACAATGTCCCTGTGAGAAAAATAAAGGGGCAGCCAGGAAAGGTTCTGCTCAAAATCAATAAAAACAACAACAGAGCAAGAATGGAGGGGGAGGGAGATTAGGACAATTGCCCAAATAAAATACCATGAATCTTTGCTCAGATCAGATCTGAGACAATTTTTAGGTTTGGAACCCATTAACCAGGCCCCAGGGGTCCCTAGGTAGAAGGACCCTGGAACGCCATGGCAAGTGTGTGACTCCCTTAGATCTTTTCCAAAGGGACCTACAGTTATTTACTCCAGTGGCTATATACCCTCATAATAGGGGGAATCACTGGACACTTCAAGAACTATGAGACATTGGACTTCGATTAGTTTGCTGTCTTCAATCCTGTGCAGCTTCAGAACCCAGCAATTGTCCTGTGGAGTAAATCAGCCACATGATCGATGCACTCCAAATCTAAGTCTGCCATTTTCATCCTGCTAGTGTTTATGTCTCCAGAACCTCTGATGCTGTCAAACTGATCATCATTTTCTGTTTTTTTTTTTCTGGTTGTTCTTAACAGGAGTCCTGGTCTTCTACAAGTTACTCCATCCCATTTAGGATGAAGTCTCATTCAGCATTTTATCATCTTCTAGAACAATGTATTTATTTCTCTATTCTTTTTTTTCAACAAATATTTCCTTAGTGACAATTATACATATAGTACAATACAGGAAGACTGGAGTCAGGCAGAAGTAAAAAAAAAAAAATCTACCACTTAGAAAAAGAAGAAAACATTTGGCATGTACAGGTGTCACATAACAAAACCCCCAGCTCTCTGTATACTCCTGGCAATACTCACAACTCCCTCTCCCTCATCACCAACACTCACAACCTTATCCCTATAATTTTCTTTAAGACTATCAAGTTTAATTCTCTTGTGTCTATCATTGATGTTTATATTAGTCGTAAGAAGTCCTTGATGCCTAGGTTATTACCCATCTCCGAGAACCCAAACACATATCGTTCTGCGCATCTCCTAACCTGACATTGTCTCCCGACATTCTCCAATTCCTGAAGCCATTCACTGGGGCCTCTGGACTAAAGGATCAGTCACCAAGAAAATGCCCTGTATCTCCAAATGTGTCAGTGAAGTTTCCCTTCACCTTTTTACTCCAACTGAGAAATGTCTCTCCTCTGAGGACGTAAATTCCCACTCAGCCCTCTAATGTGATGGCTGATTTCTTTGCCACTGTCCTACCACCCCTAGGTGTGAATGCCAGCAGGTGTTCTTGCGTGGACACTGCTGCCCATTCTCCCTTTTTCTTTCCTAAACCCACTGGCTCTGCTCTTACCAAAATGTAAGATTGTATGTTTATTCTTGCCTTCAATTCCTCTCCTCCTATTCTCTGCTTACCCAATCCTTTCAGGATTCTTTATTCCGTCTCTCCACTAAAACAGCTTTTGCTGAGATCAGGAATCATCTCCCATTGTTAAATCATTTGATGAATTCTCTATTCTCATTTTCCATGATCTGTAAGCAACATTTGGCACCATTGATCAATCCTCCTTGAAACATTTTTACCACTCAGCTTTGAGATATCAACTTTTCCTGCTTTCCTACTACTTCGCTGGGTGCTCTTTCCCAGTCTTTGTTTATCCTCAATCCAGCAATGGCTGGATGACTCCTCGACGACTCCTCTTCTCTGTCAACAGGATTTCCCTAGGTGAGCTCATTAAACACCATCTATAAGCTGGTTCTCCAATCTATGGATCGAGCCTGGACATTTCCTCTGAGCTCCAGTCTCACACATCCAGCTGCCTATTTCATGTCTCCAAACTGAACGCCTAACCTCCTAAACCTCCTCCTCCTAGAGTCCTTCCCATCTCAGTAAAGGGCAACTCAGGCCTTCCAATTTCTCAAGCCAAAAACCTCTGTGTCATCCTTGACTAATCTCTTTCTTTTCTATCCCATATCCAGTCCCTTGACAAATCTTAGCAATTCCTATAACTATAGATCCTGCACATGATCATTTCTTACCACTCCACTGCTAACATCTCAGCAAACCTCCATCATCTCTCACCTGGATTATTTGAGTATTTTCCACCCTTTCCCTGGTCCAGTCCCAACACAGTCAGCAGTGAGAGAAATTCTTTCCCATGCTGAGAAAATTCTGAGCCCTTATGATCATCTGCAAAACCCTATATATGTACCTGTCCAACCAGCCGCCTTCCTCTTCAACAACACAAGCACACTATAGCCTTCAAGACTTGCACTTACTAGTCCATTCTCAAAAACGCTTCTCCCACCACCCCTACCCCCAAGTGTCTATATTCCTCTTGCGTCCTTCATATCTTCGGTCAAATGTCATATTATGTGTGAGGCCTCCTATACTACTGTGTTTAAAACTGCACACTCACAGCCACACACTAGCACTCCATAACCTGCTTAGTTTCTTTCATTGCTGCTATCCCCATGTGACATAGTAAATATTTAACCTTTTGTTTATTCTCACTTCTTACACTGGAATGTACAGTTTATGAGAGAAGCATTTTTCTTTATTTAGTTTACTGCTGTATCTCCAGTATTTAGAACCATGACTAATACATTGTAGGCACTCAAGAAAACTTGTATAATTATTGATTGAAAGAATTAATAAATTCTTAAATTTATAAGGCCATTCTCATTGTAGCCACTGAATAACGTATATACCACTTGTAAACCTAGTTGGTTGAGGATATAGGTTTCCTGCTGCCAGGAAACCTACAATTGTATTTTTCTTTACAGTGTATAACAGTGCCTCTTACCTACAGCCTTAGTAATAGTATGTAAAATTATGTGCTTATTTGTGGAAATCCTTACACATGTACCATTGACCTTAACTGCATTGGGTCTATATCAAAATAAATATACCAAAACAGATGATGTGATCTAATGTAAATGCCACACGAAAGACCTGAATTCTGTTTCCTATGACGTGATTAACCTCTGTAAGTAGGTCAGAGGGTCTCCATTTACCTTGGTTTCTTTTTCTATGACAGAAAGTTAATAATCTCTATTAAATTCAAAAGATTATTGTGATGATAAAATAATAGTTAATAAAATGCTTTAAGAAACAAATCTACTACTTAAACATGTAATAAATTTATTTTTTTTAGTAGAGAGGCAGCAATTGTGTGATATGATAAAGAATAGAGTTTGGAAGGAGACGGATTTGGGGGAAAATCCTAGCTCTGGGACTTAGCAGCAGATGGAAACGACCCTAGCTAATTTACAAAGTTAATGGGAGAATTGGAATTAACATACTGAAGTAGCCTATTGTCTAGCACAGGCTAGTACTCTGGCTCAGAGTACATGCTATTCTCATCTCTTCCCATTTCCTTTAATATTCTGACCTTAGAATTGCTATTTCTTCCATTTTTTTTTTCATATAGCTCAGTTTCTTAATCTGTAAAATGGGGAAAATGTATTGTATTGGACTCTCCCAAAAAGCCTCCTCAGAAGTACTGTATTAATAGTTTGCAATCTCCCAAGCAAATGTCACAATTATCACATCCTTGAGGGCAACAGGCTGCCATTCTTTATTAGATTTCTGCATGGTCAACTCCAAAGAAAGAGACAGAAAAATTACTTTTAGGAAAAGCTCTTCAGGGCAGGGCATCGGTGGAAAAAAAGAAAAATGAGGTAATACAAACTCTAAGGTAAACCAGGCAAAGGGCCAAGAATTTTCATTGGAAGGCAGATTGGAGACCGTCAGCTCTCAAGTACCCACAAGCTTCCAGCTCCTTTCAGATACAGGAGAGACACAGAACACACTTGTCTGGCAATTTTTAAAAGTCAAAGCTAAACCAGCTCCCTGTCTTCAATTGCCGTTAGCGGACATCCTTTCCCTGTTCACTCTTGGCCTCAGATCGCTGGCTCCGCCGACATCATTCCAGTCGCATGGCGGAGATGTTTACAGTTTGTGGAAACTTCAATTTCATTCTACATTAATCTAATGTCAAGGTTATTCTCCTAAGCAAATGAAAGTGGAATAATGAAATGTTCAAGTCATTTTATCATAATTATGTTTAAAGGCTTTGTGTCTTCACTGTAAATTCCCAAAAGGAGGAGTCTCATTTCAAGTGCTTTTGGTTTTTTCGAAATGAAAAAAGTAAGCTTTGTATTGTAACGGCTAGAAATGAGCAGATGTTTGGCGTTCTCTGAAGTCGTGTTCTGAGGTTATCGCACAACTACTTCCACATTAGTAGTTTCTTTACCTGTATTAGATGTCCCGGCACTGATCTAGCCTGTAATAGCATTTGATCTATTACTTAATGCTTTAGAAACAAAATGCTCCATCCCATGATATGTACTGTCTACTAGAGAATTGTATTAATTTTATAGCACTTCACTTAAAAATCAAATTGTGGGGATTGAGGTCACATTTTGATACTTCGGCCTATGCAAACCTAACTTCTTTTTATTTTTCCATCAAATCTGAACATACAAGAGTGTAACAAAGAGTCATATTCTTCTGTATCACAAGCTCAAAATGTCATTTATTATTGTCATATTGGAGTTTTACTAGTGCTCTTCAGAGTTATATGAATACCACGAACCCGTACATGAAGACAATCAGGAGAACACCAGTTATTTAGACAGAGAGACATTTATTGTTTATTTATTTTTAATATTATTGCAAAATGATGGTCCATTCCTGCTCAAGGCATTAAATATTGAGCAGTTTACTAGTCCAAGAATTGGGAGCTTTTGATTTATAATACATGGCATTTGATATTTACAATGATGTTCAATGGGTAAGTTTGATATTTAAATTTGGTGGTGTTCTTTGCCTGGTTATTTTAGGGCTCATCCGTATGCTAGCTATGTGCTGCTGTGGGACACTTCCTTGTCTTTGTTAATTGATTCAGAGTTAAGCAAACAAGTTTCTTCTCTCCTGATCTCTTGTCTTGTCTTTCTCAAGCTCATTAATATTGAGGCCCAGCTGACCTTTGAGCAGATCTGTCTTTCTTTTTCTTTAAAGTCATGGCTTTTCTTTATCTATCCTCATGATTGAAACTCATGTTACATACTTTGGCCCAAATAAAGTTTTCTAAAAAGCCGTGCTCGTGACATGTTTTCTCGCTAATACAGAAGAAGGGCTGTGGTTTTATACCTACCACAGACACAAAAGCAGCTAGGAATACTTTTCTTTGCTGGTTCCAGAAAGAAGGTCTGAGGATCTCAGGGTTTCCTTTGTCTCGCTGTGATCACACACAGATTGCTACTGGCCCGAGGCACTCAGACATTGCCGGGAGCTCTCCAGCCTTCTCTTGAACTAATTCCTTCCAGAGCCTCTGTTCAAGTGTGACTCATCACTCTGCAAGGCCACTGCCTCCCTGCGCGCCGCCTGCCAAACGCGGAGGGCATGTCTTTCCCATTGGATTCCTGCCATTTCTTTCATACATTTAACGTCATCCGCTTTCCCATTGTTTTTGTGCATCAGGCTGTGCAAAATTTCAGTGGAAAAAAGTAAAGCAGAAACGAAAAGCCTGCAAAATGACTATTCTGAGACGCCGTCAGTAATCCTGGGATATTCTTTGGCCCTGAAGATCTCTACTAGTTCGAATAGAGGGTTTTAGTTTAATTTTGTTTATTTGTGTGTGTGTTTGCTTTTGTTGGGGGGAAAGCAGGGTGTTGTAAGACTTCATATGATTTAGGAAAGTAGAAGAGCTTAGAGGAGACATAAAAGTGTAATTAGACATGTTAAAGAAGCCAAAACAATTTTTTAAATAAACACTAAAAAAAAAAATTGAACACTTTTAGTTGAATTTACCATCTGAGCACACACTAGGCCTTGCTAGAGATTTCATGACAACAGAAATATTCATCACATTCTGTGTCTGCTTCTGTGTCTCCATCAGTAATCTTCTCTCTTCTCAGTACTGTCAAGCTTTTCCTTTCTACTGGCATCTTTTTCTTTGCGTATAAACATGCTCTAGTCTTTCCCTCCCAGGAATAAATACTTTGTTGACTCTGCCCCAACTCCAGCTACTGCACCTTCTCCTTTTTAATTTTTTAAAATAGATCTGTTAGGTAGATAGTGAGGGATTCCAGGTCTCCTAGGGACGAAAGTGGGTACCGCGTTACAGTTCACTGTCCCCAGTGGGCTTTCAGAGAGGCTCATGGGAGATCTGCATGCATAGTAAGAATCACGTCATACAACTCCCAACTCTCCAAAGCAGTTCTATGATGATGTTTGAACCACCGGGAAGTCCCCATCTGGACACTATAAAACAAGACCCAGACCATGACCAACCTCTCTTTTTGCTACGACAGGGGGTCCGGTGATCATCTGTGGTGTTTGTATCTTGCTCTGTAAACCTATGGCTTGCTCTTGCTCTATAATCCTATCTTGCTCCCTTTCAGTAAATGTCACCTCATGCTTGCCTTACTTTGGTGTGTCTGGTCATTCTTCGGCTGTGAGCACACCAAGAACTAAGAACACAGAACCGACATTTCAGACTGCAACCCAACAGATCAGCTTCTAGAACAAGCAGTCTACGTGGACTGTCTTTACTTCCTCGTATTTTGTTCTTTTCCTTATTGATTAGAATCCCTCCAACTTGACGTTACTGTTATTCCAAAATGAGCTTCTAGGTTGCTAATTCCAATTTAATTAGTCAGTATAGTATTGGATGCAAGACTGAAAACTCGATGCAAGATGAGTTAAACCAAAAGAGAAGCTATAGTTATTATTGTGATTATTAGCAGTAATTTAGCTCATTTACCTAAAAAATTCATCATTTGTGCTTACTTCAGGTGGAGCTGAGCTAGGACTTACTCTCATTTTCCTGACTCTGCCTGCTTCTATTTTGGCTTAACTTGTTGGCTGATTCATGCTTTGTGGTGGTCAAATGTGGCAGAGATTTTTACACTTAACATTCTCATGGCTATAACTCTATCAGTAAAAGAGTTTGTTTGATCCTATCTCCCATATAATTCTCGGAGTTAACTTTGGTGGACTCCAGATGAATTGCATACCCACTGCTGAACCAAGCACGCTGGCCAAGGGGCTGCAACATACTATTTGACTAGACCCGTGTCATATGTATTCTTTGGAATCAAGCATGTTTTGAATTTTGGCTCTAGTGGTGTTTATTAATAATAATAATATAGCTAAACTTCTATGTCGTGTACTTTACAGCTAATATTCTTTATAACAACTCTGCAAGTTATATATTAAACAGTATGAAGATGATAGAAATTCAAAGAACTTAAGGAATTGGTCCAACTCTTAAAATAATAAAGAACATCTACAACTTGAAATTGTTTGTCTGGGCTCAAAGTTGTGTTCTCCCACTGTCTCATGCATTTAGATACATCATATCGAAAGTACTCATCACAGAGCTAGCACAGGGCCTAACTAACATCAGTGCCTTTTCTTTCCTCTTCACCTGCAATTCTGATCATGTCATAACTCTTAAAAATGTTTACATGAAGTCCCCTCCATAACATGGCCCCTGCCTACCTGAAATTGTTTCCTCTGTCACTATTCTTTCCCAGGTCACTCCAAGCCATTTGTTCTTCCTTCAGCATGCCAGATTCCCTTATTTATCTGAAATTTTGAATATAAAATGAATTCATTCTGTCTGGCTTCCTCTCCCCATGACAAATTACTCATTTCTCAAGTCTGACCTCAAGCATTTACTTTCTTCTGTGTTTCCTCTGCAGTTCACATGAACCTCCAGTATGTAGTTATACTGTAGACGCTCTAATGTATTCTCCCCACCAAGAACAAGCCGTGGAATCTTCAAGTTGAGGCCATGGATCAGGTCATGTTCTCTCCATATCCTTGGGACACAGTGAAGGTGCTACATAAATGTTTGTTGAATGAATAAATGTATATACAATGAAATCAATTCCCTTTTCCAAAATTGGCCCAAACTCCCTTTTCCAGAATAAACTTTGTTAGATACAAACAACATCAACAAAAGATGACAAAAAGAAAGAAGACAGGGAAGGAAGGAAGGAAGGAAGGAAGGAAGGAAGGAAGGAAGAAAGGAAGGAAGGAGGGAAAAAAAGAAGGAAGGTAGGAAGGAAGGAAGGAAAGAAGAAAAAGAAAAACAAGGAAACAGTGGCTAAAGACACACTGCCACACCGAGGAAATGCAGAGGACATCTTTACTTATCTTTTACATAAATAGATGATCATTAATCCACAACCACTTATTAGAAGAAAGTGGAGAATTTTGACCATATGCCTTTAAGTCTTGGTGCACACAGGAGAAATAATTCTTGATGTCCCCTTTTTCCTTCTACCCAGTGGATGTTGATACAACTTTCTTAAATAATCTTTTTGTGCTCATTGCTTTATTGCTATAGCTACTGCTTTAGTCCAGATGAAGATGAAGGGGGCCTCATAAGGCTTCCCAGATAAAATGACGGTTTAGGTGAAGATCTGGACTCAAGCAGTAGCTGCAGCAATATAGCAGTGAGCACATTACCTGGATAATCTGAAGAGTCTCCCTCCTCCCCCTTCCTTTCTGCCTGGACCTCTTTGTAATCTATCGTCCACGTGGCTGCAAGAATGATGTTACTAAACTAAACAAGAAGTCCTTCTACAGCTTTCTATTCTCTTTGGCACAAACTCCAGGCTTCTAAAGTGACAAAGCTATTCCAAACTGCCCTAATTTACCTCTGTGGTGCCTTTCTCTTGTTATTCCCGCATTCACGTCTGATACTCCAGCTATACCAACATGATTTATACCATCCTGCACACACTCTATCAATTCCAGTCGCTTCGCTTTTGTCTGTGCTGTTTCCACCACCTGGAACATGCTTTCCCCTTTGTCCGTTTGACAAATACAAGCTCATAATCATCTAAACCACCGTTTTATCTGAGATGCCTTATTATGTCCCCTCAATGTAATTAACTGCTTCTTTCTTTTTCCCCAGAGGTACACACTTTTATGAAAAAGCCCACAACACTCTATTTCTTGCATTTATTTATTCTATCACTGGATGATAAACCCCTTGATGGCAGGAACCATGTCTTATTCATCTCTGGTTTCCTGGCACCAAGAACAAGTGCCCAGATATAAACATTTGGTGATTGGGATGAAAAACTAAATAAATAAAAGACAGAAAACTAGAAAGAATTAAGTTTACTTTCACTTTTGTTTCAGGCCCCTAAGATATAAATCTCTAGAGAGACAAATCTCAGAAAGAATAAAGGAGAGGTGGCGTCTCTTGTCTCTATCAAAATTACTGTGCCAACAAAAACATTCGTTGCAATATAGTGAAGTTCATATGTGCGTAGATTATTTGCTCTTGAGTTTTCATTTGCAAGATTTTAATTCTCCCAGAAATAACTTTTCCTCCAGCTGGCTTAAAAATATATTCTAACTGCTGGAAAATGAAATCCAAGAAGTTTGCATTCTTATTCTGTGAACTGACAAAAGAAAGAATTTGAATAAATGAAGTATTTTTGTTATATATCTATTTCTTGCCCCAATGGCTGACTTGATTTTTAGTGAGAAACAAGTACAAACATGGAAAATATTTCCTGTCTTAACATAGGTACTATTTATTTTACTATTTCTTCAATTTATATTTTGTCCCCACATCCAGTAGGTGCTCATTAAATGAAACTTCTATCTTTCTTAGTTATTCTTCTTTCTTCCTTCCTTTTCTTTAAAACTTCTCAAACAAATATTTTAACAAATCTTCTAGGTTTTCCCCACCAAGTATGTTTTTAATGCCCTGCTATTACCATAACATTTGCTATTTTATTCTACTGAAATTGTACCATCTAACTAACCAAAAACCTTTAAAAATACTTATTATTGAAGATTTAGCGAATTCTTACTAATGACCTTTAAGCCAGCCAATTCTGTAGCTTTCTTTTCCTTTTCCTTTACTTCTTTATCATTTTTGAAACTATTGAACTCTTTTATCTCTTTCCTTTTTTTTTATTTAGTCTTTTCTCTTTTAGCATCTCTGATACTGCTTTTTTGGTTGATAAAAGACTGAGACTGTTAGCTGGGGCATGTTTACCAGGTCTTACTTTATTCCTCCTGACCTGCAGAGCTTAATTGACCTTTAATGCTACCAGGGAGAAGAAAAACTTCCCCTTCAGCAGCCCTAAGGTTCACTAAAAGATCAACTCACAATAAAGCAGATTAATAAGAGAAAGAGATCTATTTCCCACGCACACAGGGAGAATCACGGAGTGTTTACCCAATATCTCAGTGGGGTCCAGAAGTTTACATAACCTCATTTTAGAGGGGAGGGGGCAATGGAGGGATATAGGTAATTCTGTTTAGGGGCTATAAATGGTTATTAAGGAGGATGAATGGGAGAATGGGAGAATGAATAGATGAGGGGTAACAGATTGACTTGTAAATGATTCTCTTTAGAAGTTAGATTAACCTGAGACCAAAGGTATTATCTTTAAAGCAGGTTTGGGGCCAGGTCTGGTTGTATTCTTGATCCTCTTTCCTACAATATATTGAGATAATAACAGGGAGAGGAAGGAAAGGCAATTGTTGTTTTTGATGGGTCTGTTTAGTTTTATGCAGATAGAGGGAAAGCCCCTTCCAAAGCCTGTTGAATGCTAAAGGCCTTTAATTCAAAATGCTCTTTATGCCAAGCAGCCATATTTTGGGGTGACATTCCTTGAGCTCCTTCAGGGTTAAACCAAGAGAGATGGAACCAGAGAGATGAAGGACTGAAGGATCAAGTCGATTCTAGTGGATAGTTTCCTGTGGGTAGTTTCACAGGAAGTAGAGCCCCCTGCTCAGATACTGAATCCCAGAGTATCAAATTGCCCCCACTCTTTTGGGGACCAATCATCAGGCCCAACAAAAGCCTTAATCTCTCTTTTAGTCTACTTTGCCTTTTTGGGATGAGAGATAATTAGGAAACAATATAAACTCACTGTGTCTCATTTGACGTGAATTTAACATATAGTCAATAAATTGAATGATAGTTTATATTATATTATTTTTTAAAATACCCTCCTTTAAAATACATTTAAGTTGGTTTTTTAGATTTCTATACATTTTTGAAAGGAAACTCTCTGAGCTAAAGCATATATTAATATGTTGCATGTATCTAAAAACATATATAAATACGTAAAATATTATTTATAGACCTATCACAGTCATCAAAACACATTTAAAAACTAAGTTTTCTGAATTAATTTTCAAAGTGATCCATCAAAAGACATGTAATTTCTATGTTATATATGAGATATCTGTCTCTTTTTACCTATATCAAGATAAATACAAATATCTATGTGTGCTAAAATTACCTTAGGATAGTTTTAAAATATAACACCTAAAATATCTCAGATATTATAGATATTATAAATGTTGTCCAGTATACCTGAAAGGCTCAAAATAGAAAATGCTTATCTCTTCTTTTGCTAAAATTGCTCATATATATTCAATTTGATTTTCTAAATTTCATAAGTAATGTTTCTCGGTCTCCGGTTTTCTCTCTACTGAAACCTTAGTGAAGTATCATGAAATATTTTGTTAAACACACTATTTGGTATTCTGTAAACTAAAAAATTCAGTTAAACTGAATTTAAACATTTCAAAACATTATTTATGTCAAACTGATTTACTACTGAGGCTTTATGTGTTCTTATCTCTCAGATCTTCTCCAGCAAGGCAAGTCCTTTGATTTAAGCCTGATAGTTGTAAATGTAGTCCCAAGATTTCTTTTAAAAGTGCTTCCAAAACATTGTTAATCTTAAAATTGACTCTTCACATAGTTTGGCTTCCATTTTCAAATGCTAATAAAAGAGGCTGCTTGATGCTAGAAGTTCTTGGCTTGAAGCTCTACTGAGTAACTTTGACTACAAATAAGTAATTGTGTGTTCAATTTTACACGCTCAGAGTAAAGGCAGAGGCAGGAAGAATTATCTACGTGAAATCAGACCTAAATTTCACATGGAAACATTGCTAGTTTCCTGTGAAAATCCACTTCTAAAATGAATGTGACAACAGCATACGAATCTGCACATTTAAATGAACATCCACCAAAATGAATATCCACAAATGGGATATATTCTCATTTTAGTTTTAAAGGAACCGTGGGGAACACTTTATAGGCTCATGAGTGAAAGCAATAGATGGGGCAGTTTATTATTTTGGAGCAGGTAGCACATAACTTGAAATTGCAGTGTTTCCATGATTTCAGCAAAGACAAAGTGTGTCCTATGCGTATCTCATGGTAACTTGGAATGAAGCCAAGATACACAGCACTAGAGTTCTGAGGGTTAAATCATCATATACTATCAATCTGAACAACACAGTGATTCCAGTCATTTGCCCTGAAAGCAACTTAGAAAGAAATTCAAGTAAAGCTGGTTAGAACAAGTCCATCATTGTTTTTAGAAAAGTAAAAATGTGAGAATTTAGTTTTTCAGAAAGACCCTGAGCTATACGTGCAAACAAATTCAGTGTCTAATTATTGAAAGTAACTTTCTTTAATAATGAGTCATTTAGGTATTTTAGAGGTAGGTTTTCTGCCACATATTTCAAATACTTATTTCTAAATTAGCAAAAAGCAACACAATAAACCATCCAAGTTAGTCAGTCCTCAACTCCAAAACAAGCTGAATGCAAAAAACATAATTTAGTATTTTTAAAATACTTTATAAATTTGAATTTATATGTAAATAAAAGTCAGTCTTGTTCAGAACGATGGAGGAGTCTTGGCTTAATAACTATTTTTTTAAGTCAGTTAATGGGGAAGCAACTGGAACACACTACAAATGGCTGATGGTAATCAAATAAATGCACCTATTAAAAATACGTGTACCCATACCTCTGAGGGATTTTGTTATTCGTCAGTGAAAACCCTTTTTTAACAACTACGTTTGATTCCCCATAATCATTCATGCTCACAAACATCCAAACCAAAGGTGAACAAATATTTTCTTCCTGTATTAAATACTATAAAGGCCTGGGCATAATAATGAAGTGAGAAACATTTACTGGCATACCAGGGTGGTATAAAAATAGCAGTAACATTGACAACAAACAGCTTAGTCAATTCACAGTGACAGTGGTTTTCTGCATCAAAGATAAAATCAACATTGTCTTAGAAACCATCATAAGATGCTGCAACCTAAAATGGTATTTACCTTGAAGTTTATAAAATAGAAAGCATTTTTGGTGAGAAGAATTTAATCATTTTCAAATGCATCTCGGCATAATATTTGAAACTTCCGGCATATTGAAATATGCAGCTCCAATTGCTAACATTGTGCTTCTGAAGAAGCTAAATGTTTTGTTGTAAGAAGTTGAAATGTATGCTGTTTAGCTTAAACTAATTAGCTATTATGTAGTATCAATTTCCATTTGCCTTAATTCTTTGGGGAAAAAAATCAACATTGTAATACAACAATTAGAGGGACGATTACACAATTTATATGAGTCCCTTCAAAACTGACTACCGGTCCGTAAGTCATAACTCTGGGCTTTGCCCTTTGATAAGTAACATGGCAATTATTATAGGATTCTTGTGTGATAACTTCTAAGAATCAGTAAGGAAGAAAAAATGTCTTAATGCTACTTGAACTGCAAAACAGATAAGAAATATGCTTCCCTGTAACAGTAATGTAATGCAAATAGACACACTGATCTACATCGTGCTAGGCTTTAGACTACAAAGACATTTATATTTAGATCCTGTGCTTTTTGGCAATTATGCGTTAGGCTAAGTATTGATACATTATTTAGAAATCTGTTAAATTTTCAATAATGACTATGCATGAATAATAAAATTTTTCATATTACATGGCTGGATACTTTCCAAACAGCCCTTGTATATATGAAAAATTGTTCAAAGCCCTATTACATGGTTCTAAAAATAGGAAAAATTCAAAGTTAATTTACTGGATGGAATACAATCAGGAGTCTTCTAACTCAAAGAAATAGGTATCATACTTCTAAACTTGCCTTTGTTGATGACTAGCTGTGAACCTAAAAAAGTTGTTAAGCCATTTAACCACCAGGTTCTTTAATTGAACTTCATCAAGTATATGATGTAAAGATAAATGGATAAATGTAATATGTTAAAATTCTCATAAGAAATGGACTGCGTAAAATGCCATAGAAATCAAGAATACAAAAAGGACAAAGTATATTTTTCAGCCAAACAGAATACGTTTCCAGAGAAATATAGAGAAATATTTAAGGATTTGATATTGGTGTTGCTACCATATTTTCTTTAATGGTACTGTATTTAGTATAGACAAAGAATATGTAGGAATAAATACCAGTACTCTAAAAACTAAAAAAATTACTGAATGAAACTAAAGAAGACCTATGCAATTAGATATGCCTAGTTCACAGATCAGCATCAAGAAAGGCATATTGATGGAACAGAATAGCACATCCAGTAATAGACCCACACATAAACAAATGATGATTGAATGCTGAAAAGGAAGACTTAAATAAGTGGTATTCAAACAATTGACATCCATGGGTAAGAAAATGAACTTAGATTCCTACATAATAGTACATACGAATATTGACTTAAAGTGGATTCTAGATCTAATGGTAAAACCTAAAACTATAAAACTTAAAGAAAAAACATAAGAGAAAATCTTTGTGTCTTTGAGTTGTTGAAGATTTCTTAGGACCTCAAAAGCATGATCCATATTTTAAATAAATTAATAAATTGGGCTTAATCAAAATTAAGAATTTCTGATCTTCAAATAACACTTTTAGGATAATGAAAGGACAAACCACACTGGAATAAAATATCTGCAAAGGATATATCTTCTAATATAAAAAATTTATATCTATGCTATATAAAGAACTCTCAAAACTGAATTAAAAGGGCCCGGGCGCGGTGGCTCACGCCTGTAATCCTAGCACTCTGGGAGGCCGAGGCGGGCAGATCGCTCAAGGTCAGGAGTTCGAAACCAGCCTGAGCAAGAGTGAGACCCTTTCTCTACTACAAATAGAAAGAAATTAATTGGCCAACTAAAAAGATATAGAAAAAATTAGCCGGGCATGGTGGTGCATGCCTGTAGTCCCAGCTATTTGGGAGGCTGAGGCAGGAGGATCACTTGAGCCCAGGAGTTTGAGGTTGCGGTGAGCTAGGCTGACGCCACGGTACTCACTCTAGCCCGGGCAACAGAGTGTGACTCTGTCTAAAAAAAAAAAAAAAAAACTGAATTAAAAGGGACCAACCCAATGAAAACAAGAATAATGTGCCAAAGATTTGAACGTGTACTTTACCAAAGAAGAAATGATGAATGGCATGGTAGGCTGAATAATGGCTTCCCAAAATTTATCTGCATTTTCATCTCTGGAACCTATGAATGCTACCATATTTGGCAAAAAAAAGGACTTTGCAGATGTGATTAGATTAAGGATTTTGAGGTAGGGAGATCATCCTGGATTAAAGAAAGGAGTGGGCCCTAAATGTAATCACGTGTCCCTTATAAGAGGCAGGCAGAAGATGCTTTGACTGTAAAAGAGAAAGAGGCCATGTAACAAAAGCAGAATCAAAGAGAACTTACGTTCTGCACTGGCTTTGAAGATAGAGCAAAGGGGCCTAAGCCAAGTATTACAAGGAATGCAGTTCTGAATGCTGGAAAGGGCAGGAACTAGATTCTCTCCTACTGCCTGTGGAAGGAGCACAGCCCTGAGGTATCTTGGTTTTTGGCTTAGTGAAACTGAGTTTAGACATCTAGCCTCCAGAACTATGAGAGAATAACTGTCTGTTGTTTTTTAGGCCACCAAATTTGTGTGAATTTATTGCAGCAGTCATAGGAAACTAACACAGACGGTGAAAAAGTACATGAGAAGATGCTCAACATCATCAGTCATGAAGGAAAAGCAAACTAAAACCATGGTGCGATTCCACTACACACCTATTAGGATAGATAATATTGTGGTGGTGGTTGGGGTGGGGATAATGAATAAACCAACCGGTAATGAATACATCAACTGCTTGGAAAACAGTTTAGTAGTTTCTTGAAAACTTAAACATGCACTGTATGTTCCAGCCATCCAAATCCTCGATATTTATCCAAGAGAAAAGAAAGTAAACTTCTGCACAAAGACTTACATGTGAAGTTCATAGCAGCTTTATTTGCAATAGCCAAAAACTGGAAACAGTTCAAATGTCCCTAAAGAGGTAAATGGATAAACAAACTGTGGTATATCTAGACAATGGAATAAAACTTAGGAATAAGAAGGAATGAACTGATGATGTATAAAACACATGAGCGAATCTCAAAATAATTATACTTAGTGAAAGAAGCCAGACAAAAAGAAGAGTACATACTGTATGATTCCATTTATATAAAACCCTAGAAAATGAAAACTATTCAACAGTGACAGAAAACAGACAAGTGTTTGCCTGGGGAGGGGGGTTGGGAAGGGCAAGAGAGAGGGATTACGAAGGGTCATGAGGGAACTTTGGGGAATGATACACAGTTGCTCAGGTGCACACATATGTCAAGGCTTTCCAAGCTATACCCATGTGCAGTTTATTGTATATAGATTGTACTTCAATAAAACAGTTATAAATGAAAGTATATTTTTGATTACCTGTTTTCACTATAGGAGTAGATCCAAATTCACAGGATGTTAATCTTGAGGACATTTTTTTTTCACAAAGCATAGAAAACTCCCCAAAAGTCTTTAGGTGTCTATGCTTGTTTACTCATTTGGTTTGTAGTCAAGTTGGCAATGTGGTATATTGTGTCTTAGTGAACTCTTCTTCCACTGTTAAATAATATCCTGCATATAACATCTATTAATTAATATGTGATATTTGGTTCTCCAACTCAATGAACAAACCTCTAGGAGGAAAAAATGGCTCAGTTCAATAGAAAATGAGGATACGACTTATACTATCTCCAAGATAAGTAGCATATGAATAGTTGGTAGAACTACAGTAAAGAAAGAAATAAAGGCCTCAGGAAAAATTCATATAAAATGTCATTATGTAAAATACTTGAACATATAAAAATAAGTAACCAAGTTTTTATTTCACTCCAAATTCTGGTATTTCTATGTTATCTTCATTTTTTAAGTTATGTAAGGAAAACATTTATGGAGCACCAACATTTTAAACACAGTGTTTTGCTTTTAGGTGCTGAAGGAGAAATAAGAAAGTCTCTGATCTAGAGAAGCCGACAGGTTAGGACATGAGACTAACAAGTTAAGAAACGGAAAAACTAGATGGTGAACAAACACCACCACAGCTACACAGAAGGATTTGCTGAAGGTGAAGGAGCCATGGAGGGGTCATAAAAGTGGCAGTCTTGATTAAAGTTCACTCTTTGGTTTAATTTAAACAAAACTGAATGTTATTGCTTATTATATCATATAATAAGAAAATAAAATAATGAAAGGACTCCCTCTCTATTTCCTCTTCCAATCTTCCACTTTCATATGTAGGAAGTGTTTTCTCCATGACTTTACCACCATAGGTAGAGTTCGGATGCCTAATCTATGTGGCCAAGTCATGGTTGCCCATTGTCATTCAAAGCTTCTGGGCTTCGAACCAAATCCACACTGCTCACGAACATTCTCTTATAACCAATACTAAGATGTACTTCAAACATTTAAAGCATTCGTGAAAACCCACTTTTCAAATAGCAAAATCAATATACCATTAAAATAAGAGAAAACAAAACCATTATCATAATTATTTAAATAGTTTCCATTTCTTTGGTCAAAACATTTCACGAAACACAATTCTAATCATTAAATTCAAAACAATTTGTTTACAACTGATAAACGTACTAATGCATTCCAAACTCATTGCAAAATTTCCTGCCAAGTATAGAACAGTCCTCACAGTGCTTACCTGCATGGACCATGTAAAGTGGTGGATGCCTAAGCTAACTGAGCCAACATGTCCCTTGTCAGAAAATTCTACCAAGCCAGGGACAAAAGTCGAAATTAGGTTTAATCTATTGGCTAAGCCTTAAAGTGAAAGTCTTGAGCTGTCGGTTGCCATGTTTTCCACACTGAGAATAAGAAGGGTGAGAAAACAAGGCTGGCATGTCCAGAAGGCGGAAACTTGCCAGGATCTCTCTATAGTTTCCCTTGTTCTTAGGGTCTCACTATCTGGATGTTTTTCTCAGAGCATAGTTATCAACCTTTTCTTTGATTTCATGAGCTTATACCATGTTTTAAGCTACTAAGAGTTGCAAGTTTTAAAAATTTGAGTTGCAAATTTTAATATGAAAGCACAAAATGCATCAATAGCCATTCTGTCTCTAAGGTATTAAAATATATCACACAGCTACAATAATTAAAGCAATATCATTATGAGGGTAAGATATAGAGACAGATTAATATAAGAGGATTCAAATACCAGAATCATACCTAGTACATATCAATGAGAAATAGATAAATTCTTCCATAAATGCTATTGGGTCAAATGTCTCACTAATTGGAAAAAAGTGTGTTCATACATTTTAAAATTTGGGACTAAAATAAATTTCAGATGTATTAAAATTTTTAACTATGAAAAACAAACTATAAAACTAAGAATTTATGTTATGTTAGAGCGTGACAAGTCTTTTTAGATCTGCATTAGACCACAGCTAGAAACAAAAAAGGAAGTTTAGTTTGAATTTGAAAAATTTAAATTTGAAAAATTTGATTTAAATACAAACTTTTGCATAAAAAGGGTGATCAAAAAGATAATATATACATAAACTAAGACAAAGAGTAATTGTCCTTGATATATAAAGTGCTTTTGCTAAAAAAGGACAAAAACATAGTGAAATGGGCTAAGAACATGGGGAAGCAATTTCACAAAAGATTAAAATAAATTTCCATTTCCTGATGATTAGAGATGTTGAGCATTTCTTCATATGTCTTGGCCATTAGTCTGTCCTCTTTTGAAAAGTTTCTGTTCATGTCCTTTGCCTGCTTTATAATGGGGTTGTTTGATTTTTTTTCGTTATTGAAGTGTAATTTACATATCATGTCTTTACTCCATTTTACGTGTACAATTAAATGGTTATTAGTAAGTTTACCAAGTTGTTTTATTCTTGCTGATTTTCCTGAGTTCTGTATAGATTCTAGTAATCAGCCCTTTATCAGATGTGTAGCATGCAAATGTTTTCTCCCATTCTATAGATTGTCTATTCACTCTAACAATAGTTTCCTTAGCTGTGCAGAAGATTTTTAATTTGATCGGGTCACATTTATTTATTTTTGTTGTCTCTGTGATTGTTTTTGGGGTCTTCTTCATAAATTCTTTGCCTAGGCTGATATCTATAAGAGTTTTTCCAACATTTTCTTCTAGAATTCTTATGGTTTCATGCCTTAGGTTTAAGTCTATTATCCATTGTGAATTGATTTTTGTGAGTGGTGAGAGGTGTGTATCCTGTTTCAGTCTTCCACATGTGCTATCCAATATTCCCAGCACCATTTATTGAATAGGGATTCTTTTCCCCAGTGTATGTTTTTGTCTGATTTGTCAAAGATCAGATGGCAATATGAGGATGATTGTATATATGGATTCTCAGTACTGTACCAGTGGTCTATGTTTCTGTTCTTGTGCTAGTACCATGATATTGTGGTTATTATAGCCTTACAGTATAGCTTGAAGTCTGGTAAATTGATGCTTCCTAATTTGATCTTTTTGTTTAAGGTTGCTTTGGCTATTTAGGGTCTTCTCTGGCTCCATACAAAGTATAGAATTATTTTTTCTAGATCTGAAGAAATGATGATGGTATTTTAATAGGGATTTCATTGAATCTGTAGATCAGTTTGGGTAATCATCAGGGAAATGTAAATCAAAACCACAATGAAATATCACTTAACTCTAGTGAGAATGGCTTTTATCAAAAAGTCCCAAAACAACACATGTTGGCATGGATGTGGAGAGTTAAGAACACTCGTACACTATTGGTGGGACTTCAAACTAATACTCCTCTATGGAAAGTAGTATGGAAATACCTTAAAGAACTAAAAGTAGAACTATCATTTGATCTAGCAATCTTACTACTGGATATTTACCCAAAGGAAAAAAAGACATTCTATAAAAAAGACATCTGTACTAGAATGTTTATAACAGCACAATTCACAATCGCAAAGATGTGGAATCAATTCAACTGCCCATCAACCCATGAGTGGATTAATAAAATGTGGTATATGTATACCATGGAATACTACTCAACCATTAAAAAATAATGAACTAATACCTCTTGTATTATCCTGGATGGAGTTGGAGACCATTCTTTGAAGTGAAGTATCACAAGAATGGAAAGAAAAACACCACATGTACTCACCATTAAATTGGTACTAATTGATTAAAACTTGTGTGCACATATGAAAGTAACATTCATCTGGCGTTGGGCATGTGGCACAGGGGGAAGGGCTGGGTAAACTCTCACCTAACTGGTGCAATGCATGCTGTCTGGGGGATGGGCATGCTTGTAGCTCTGACTTGGGTGCAAAGGTAATTTATGTAACCAGAGTGTTTGTACCCCCATAATATTCTGAAATTTAAAAAATAAATAAATAAATAAATAAAATAAATCTCCAATGAACACATGACAAAACAGTCAATTTCACTAATAATAAAAGAAGATAATTTTAAAAGGAGATCTAATTTTAATCATGAGCTTGACAGAGATGAATAAATTATTAAATACGATATTGATGAGAAGATAGAACATTCTTATACATCCCTATCTCAGGTATTAATTCATACTGCTTACCTGGAGAACAATTTGGTAGCTTTTAACATATATTTAGACACTTTGGGCCAGGCGTGGTGGCTCACGCCTATAATCCTAGCACTCTGGGAGGCCAAGGCGGGAGGATCGCTCAAGGTCAGGAATTCGAAACCAGCCTGAGCAAGAGCAAGGCCCTGTCTCTACTAAAAATAGAAAGAAATTAATTGGCTAACTAAAAATACATAGAAACAAATTAGCCAGGCATAGTGGTGCATGCCTGTAGTCCCAGCTACCCGGGAGGCTGAGGCAGAAGGATCGCTTGAGCCATGAGTTTGAGGTTGCTGTGAGCTAGGCTGACGTCACTGCACTCTAGCCCAGGCAACAAAGTGAGACTCTGTCTCAAAAAAAAAAAGAGTAGACACTTCGACTCAGTTATTCAACTTCTAGGAATTTCATGCACAGAAATAATTTTGAAAGTCCACAGGCATAAAGAGACTAGGAGATTCAAAAAAGACATTTTTCAAAATACAAAAACAATACTCCTGTAATATGCTGAAATAGTAAATAAATAAATAAAAAGTGAAAAAATATATAATGTGCCCACATGCAGAAAATTTGCTGAATTATGACAAAAACATATAGTAAAATATAAGTGGTCATTAAAAGTGATAATTTAGTCACATATTTATTGACATAGAATAATATTTATATATTATTAAGGAAAATGGAAATTAATAGAGCTATATACTATTTTTCTTTTAAAAGTGTATACATATTTATACATGATATGTCATGTCATAAGAATTGAAAGAAGCAAGGAAAACGCTTTTTCCAGGCTCTAAGCCACTTGGCAAATATCCAAGTGTCTCAGTTTCTGCTTACAGAGCATGCTAACAGTTTTATTATTATCTTTTTTACTACAAAGAAAAGTGCACCTGTTCATCCCTCTTAATTCTGATGAATTAGTTGCTGACCTAAGGGATGTTAATCCCTGCGTTAAAATTAAGGCTCTAGAGAGAACTGGCATCTCTTGTATGTGAGAATGGCAAACCTTTTGTACATTATCCCATCAGCTCTGACAGGCTCTGTTAAGTCTCAGACTTAAGTCTTTCCAAGTCAGCTAAGAGGATTAAAATATGGATACAGAAACATTAACACCCTGCCCTGAGTTTAAGTATCCATGCTGCACCAAGAAACATTGGCTCATTTGCAGGTGCTCATTGCTGCCATTTACTTTTTCAGACCAGGAACAAACAGAAAGTCTAACTCCACAAACAACTGCCTCGCTTTCCTTTAAGGCTGCAGCCACAATCATGAGGCCAATTGGCTTAGAAATGTGGAAATGGAAAAATGCTCCTCATTTGTATTTTTCTCATCATCTTCCTTCAGAGGAAAGATGACGAGAAAACTTCTCTGTTTATATATCCTCTCCTACATCCTAATATTCATAACATTCTGAATTTCCTTTTCCCTGACTCAAATTTCCACTCCATTCCTTCTTCCAAACCCTTGATTTTACTCCCTTGGCCTTTGAATTCATGGAAAAAAAATCCTATGTTCATCACCTTCACCAAACATTTTCTTCTTCTCCTTGTATCTACAGGAACTTTTCTCTGCCCCAACACAACTGCAATAGAAACAGATATGCAGCATCAGACTCTTTCAAGGAAGAACTTACTGACCAGTCAAAGGAAGAGTGGTGAGCAAAAGCCTACAGCTGCCAGCTCCTTCCCAATGGGCCATAGCTGAAGAGCGTCTCCTCCTCTGAAGTCATGCCTTTCTCAGGGACAGGCTGCAGCTGGTGACTGAGTGAGGTAAGAGTACAAAGACCAGCTATTTTGGTGCAAATGTGACACATCTGATAGGCTATATTCCCTCAAGAGCTCTTTGCAGGGCCGATAAGGTTTTGTCAGCTCTGGACTGTGGTTTGACTTCTTCCTCTGCCAAATTCAGTTTCTTCTCCCTTCCCTTCACAGGTTTTAATATTAATAAACGACTTGCCCTTTGAATTCCATCTCAGCGTCTGTTTCTAGAGACCCCAACCTGCAGTCATTGGTACTAGTAGTGGCCCAAGAGTGATCAATAAGATGGGTTTTAGGAGCTGATCATTCATCCCTTGGCTAATAGTGAGGAGCCCATTACTGACGGTAGCTGGAACAGAGACAGACCCTGGCACAAGGTGGCTGTGTTATTGTTAAAACTTCCACTGGTGGATAAGGGGGGCAAGATGGTGGACTAGAAGTAGCCTGAGCATGCTGCCTCAAGGAGAGGATCAAAAGTTGCAGGCGGATGCCTACCTACCAATGGCTTTTCCTGGAAAGAATATTGTAAAACTCTGAAGAATTGACAAGGGACAATCAGAGTGAAGGAGAAGGTGATGGGGCAATTCATTTGGCAAGACTGAAGGGAACCTTGGGGAGGCATCCACATATGGGGAAGGACAGGAGGAGAGAGCCCTGGGGATCCATGCTTAACTCACAGGCACTGCAGCCTTATCTGTGAAGGGGTCCCACCACCATGGCAGACCTCTGAACTGATTGGGGGGCTGCTTGAAGTCTGTGCAGAGGCATTGTACTAGACAGCAGGCACAGCAGGGATCTAGTGGCTACCGATCCCAGGTTACTGCAACCGACATCATCCTGCTCTCTCAGATATGGGACACCAGGCCTTCACAGGGCTTGAATTTGCAATAGCAGAATTTGCATTGCCCTGCTGGGCCAGGAAGAGAGTAGGCAGAGTGGATGCTCCCTGTGGAATGCCCTGTGACTGGGAGCCTAGCACCCCTTCCCTCTCAATATGGGATCTGAGCAGAGGGGGTACCTCAGGTGCCACTGGCACCACCTGAGAAAACTTGCAGTGACTGCCTCAGGAAGACCTTGGTGGGGGAAGAACCTCAGTTGCCCAAGGGACCTGGCCTGCAGCCCCACCCCTATAGGCACAGCTCCACCACCTGTACTATCAGAGCCTCCCCTAACCCAAGTGGCCCTGCCTTTGTGATCCTCACACTGCTGGAGCCACTCTACTCCCACATGGATCCACCTCTGCAGTTCCTGCACTGTGGTCTGATCATGTGGCCCCACCCATGTCACGCCTGCCCTTCCTCCAGGCCACAACTCTGGCTCTGAGACTTCTGCTGTGCCCAGGCCCTCAGTTCTGCCCCCAAGACTTAGCTATAGCTGCTGGGACTGTAGCTCCACCCCCTGAGGCTCCAGTGCTATCCCTGAGACCCAAGGCTCTGACCCTGTAGCACTGGTGCTCCCTATGGGCCCACAGTTCCACCCCTGAGATTCCAGCACTGCTAGGTCCGTAGAACTACCCTGAGGTCCAACACCTTGCCAGGGACACCCCAGCCTCGAGCCAACATTACACCTGGACAGTTCAAACAAACACCCACAGTCTGGACACCCACAACCACTGCCTAGATAGACTTGACCAGCTGCCTTTGTCACCTCCACAGGGAGACTTTAGGCAGAGCAATCTCTCATAATGCCAGCCTGTATGGAGAGAATCTCACCCAGCCCCCAACTTGAGCTTCCAACAAAGATCTGGGGAACAATCCACTACCCCACAAAAAATCATCAAACACCAGCTTGAACTGTGACAGTCACAGGAGAATAAGACAAAACAGAACAGCTGAATTACAGGCATTTAGTGCACCCTTCTCTCCTCTGCCAGGTCAACATTCCAGAGTAGGACACAACAGTGCCATCTTGGGACTTCCCCTTCTCAGTAAGTAGGAGAGTTCCCAGCAAAAGAGAACAGGTGCCCTGCAAACCTATCAGCTCTGAACTGAGCAAAGAAGATTCAGATGAGAAGAAACCCGCAAAAGAACTCTGGAAACATGAAAAAAACAAAACAGTTTGATACCTGAGGGATAACAATGGATCTATACACTAGTGGACCCCAACCAAAAAAAAATTGTCAAAATTTCAGAAATGGAAATCAGAATATGGATGACAAATAAGATGAATGGAATTGAAGATAAAGTTGAAAACCAACAAAGAGAAGCTAAAAAAATATTCAGAAAATCAATGAAAAAAATGAAAAGTCACTAAAAAGCTAGATAATATAAGAAAAAATATTATAGAACTTAGAGAAATGAAAGAGTCACTTAGGGAATTTAAAAATACAGCAGAAAGCTTCAACATCAGGTTAAACCAAGCAGAAGAAAGACTCTCAGAGCTTGAAGACAATCCTTTCAAGCTAACCCAGTCATTTAAAGATGCAGAAAAGAGAATAAAGAAGACTGAAGAATCACTCAGACCAATATGGGACTATGAGAAGCAAACTATAATGTGATGAATCACATTTTTTACTTATATATGTTGCATGGTCGGATTAACAATACATATATATATATTATATATATATATATATATATATCATGGAGTACTACTCAGCCATAAAAGGGAATGAAAGAATGTCTTTTGCAGCAATTTGAGTGGAACTGGAGACCATTATCCCAAGTGAAGTATCTCAGGAATGAAAAAAACCAATGCCCCGTGTACTCTCTAACAAAATAGAACTCATCAATGGAAACACACAGCCACAGAGAAAAGTAAAGTTCATTGTAAATCAAGAAGCAGAAAGCAGGGAGAAGGGTAAGGGTAAAAACCTATCTATCAGGTACAATGAACACTATTTGGTTGATGGGCACGCTAATACCCCTGACTTAAGCATCATTAAGGCTGTCCATGTAAAAAAAATTGTACCCCCTTAATATTTTAAAATTAAAAAATCTAACAATAATAACAAAAAGAACCTTTCACTGGAAAGAGCAGTGAATTTGGTTAGAATATATACAGGCTCATGGGCAGTGATGAACGTCTGGCCAGTTGTTCAGGGACATGAATGGAAAAAGACTAAACAATCAGGACAAAAAGGTTGGGATTGAGGCATGTGGATGGAAATACAGGAGTCAGCATGAAATGTGAAGATCTTTGTAGGACATATGAATGCTCAACAGAGAGCATCCACTGTGGAAGAAGCAAGTAGACAAGATGACCTGATCAGTTGACATTATAGCTGATGTCATCAGTGCTGGCAGTACACATCAACAAGGTGGGCACAGTGGCAGAACTGAAGACTCTGCACAGGCCCAGAAGCATGGACTGCAACGTATTGCCATGGCTGAATGTCCAATCTGCAAGTAACAGAGACCAATGCTGAGTGCCTGATATGGACACTTCCTCAGAAAGAATAACTGGCCACTTGGTAGCAAGTGGGCTGAACTGGGCTGCTACCATCCTGGAAGAGCCAGCTTTTTGTCCTCATGGGGATATTTATTCTAATTATGTTTTTACTTTTCTCACTGCAGGGCCCCAATCAGCACTACTAAATGTTTGATTCACTGGCATAATAGTCTTCATAACAGCATTGCCAGGCCAGGAAATTCACTTTAAGCAACATAGATATAGGAATGGGCACATAATATATCACATACAGTACCATTCAGCATCTGCTGGCCAGAAGGAGCATGGGAAGACCCAGTTGAAAGCACGGTTGAACTGCCAGCTCACAGGTAAGGCTCTGCAAAGATGGAGAGCAATTTTCCAGGGTTCAATATGTGCATTAAATCAGACTTTTATATGATGCTATGCTCACACTAGGAAGGGCACATTGGTCTGAGAACTAAAGGATAGAAACAGAAGTGGACTTGCTTATAATTACTTCCAAAGACACTGGGGGATTTTATGCTTCCTGGCCCTGCAAGTTTGAGCTCTACATGGTTAGAGTTCCTCATCTGCAAAGGGGACATACTTTTGCCAGAAGGCACAGCAATCATCCCATAAAATTATCAGCTTCAGTTGCTCCCTGAACACATTAATTTTTAATGTAAATGGTAAATATAGAGCCTCTGATCTGAGAAGGGCATAATGACCAAGAGGCCAGGCCCCTGAGATTGGGTTATGCCACCAAGTAAGCTATCGAGGTCAGGAAAGACAAACGGAGGGTGAGGAAAATCTAAAACAAGTAATAGAAGAGTGAGACAATGAGTATTTATTGCAGTCCTGAGATCTAATGTAGCAGCTGGTACCGCAGTTGGTCCCCCTAGTCTCCCTCCTCTACATTTCCCCCAGGGAGAAATGTCCACTGAACTTCTATGGAAAAGTAGATTTGAGCGTCACAAGGGTCAACTGTGGTAGATACAGATGTTCTGCCCAGATTACCCTTTAAGGAAATCCTTATTGTTCTGCCGAAGAGAGTGTGGGCAACAGATAGTCTCCAGCTACAGTTCTTTTGGAGTCATCCCTGGCTGAAGAGTGTTGCCTTGCCTAGGTCACGTCTTCCCCAGAACCTCTAACATTCAGGGACTCAGTGAGGTTGGGTATGAAGGCCTTGCTATCTCATGGCATACTCCAATGGGCAGTAGTCATTCCAGAGTTCCTCACCAGGCCGGCAGAGGCTTTGTTGGGCCTATATTGGAGTTCACCTTCACTGCCCAAACCCATGTCCTCCCCCTTCTTTTCACTGGCCTTGATCTTTAACACAATCTTGCACCCTAAACTCCATCTCAATGTGTGGTTCCTCATTAGGACATCCACGTCGAGGCTCCCTATTCTCTCTGGGTGCAATTATACACCAAGTATCACCATCTTGGTTGATTTTGTAACAAAGTAGAGAATTTTATTAGTCAAAATCTGGGAGAGCTATCTATGAACATAATCATACTCAGAATGAGAGAAGTATACTTTCCAAGGAGGTAAGTGCAGCCAGGACGATGATGAGGTTTCAAGGCAATAGGAATTTCCGTACACTGTTGTATCCGTGCTTGCTGTCGAAAATGCAGAAATGAATGAAGGCCTTTGCCTGGTGGCCAGAGACAAAGAGGATTTCTTACTAGTTCCTATGAGAGTGAAAATTAAGGCAGGGTGGGGAAGTACGTAAAGAGAGTTATGTTTTCTGTTTAGTATGTTGCCTTGAATACTGACATTATTCCTCAAGGATTCTAGAATTAATGTGTGCTTCCTTTTAATGTGACTCCATTTGAAGAGTGGACATTGAGGGAACCTAGTTTCACTCAGGTTATCCCTTGATGAATTACCACCCAAGATCTCAGACCTGCTGCAGCCAAGCACTCAGCTATAATCTCAGATTAAAATATTCACATTAGGTTGGACCCGGGAGTAAATTTTCACCATGATGATCAAACTGGTAAGAAAATTGTGTAAATAACTGTCGTCAAGTAGACCCAAAGCACCATGCTTTGTGGAATGCACAGAAAATAACTGTGGAGGTTTTGCTACAATCTAAGTTACAATTTCATAATGCCTGGATATGAACTGGTTGTTACAACAGGAAAACTAGACATGTAACGTTATAAGAATATGCCAAATTGAGGAAGTATTAAAAATTTCCTCATTACATCATCATCTAAAAATTGCTTTACAGTCTAACTGCAACAGCCTCACAAACTCCTGAGAAATTATTATTTTTCTAGAGAGAGAAAGAGTAGATGGCAGATGTGCTGACATGTTTATCTTTCTCAATCAAGAGTCAAAATGCACTGGAGTTTTGATTGCTGCTTTAGGATTTTTAATTATGCAAGCTTTGGAACAAGTCCTATTTCTCTAAAATTGAAGAAATATATGGAAAGTACTGTGCCAGGGTGGTGGAGGAGTCATCATTCTGAACCCTGATTGTAGCATGCTGCTAAGATGCAATAGGGGTGCAAGTCCTCAGCTATGGATACCCTCTTTGTTCTTACCTATAGAGATAGTTGTACAAGCTTTCTTGGTGGCAAATCACTGATTTTATACAGAGAAGCAATGTACTAATTCCTAGAAAATGAGTATCACTTGGTTAAAAAACAATCATGGGAACCCCATTTGCCTTTCCAGTGTCAAATTTTCAAGCCCGCCTTGCAGCACCACGTAGCCATGGGTCTCAGTTATGGTCATTGAGATGGGAGAGGACATGAGGCAGGATGGCAGCAGATATAACCAGATTTGTAGATTTGGTAGTAGAATACCAAGGGAATTCCCACCTGATATAGTTCCTATTTATTCCATACTAAATAGTAAGTGCTAACCACTAGTGGGTACTCATATATCTGAAAAATTGGAAATAAATTATTGAATTTTCTCCATGAAGTAGAGCTAAAAATTTATCTCCTGAATATGATGGGGTGGAAAGAGGGTCACAGGTTTGAAGCAAGTGGAAAGACTTAAGATAATCCATTTAAATTTCCTGCACCTTGTAGGTCCAAGTTCAGTTCATTCTGTGGGACAACGACTCCTCTGTGTTTCCCACTTGTGTACCTGGCCACTCTGGGAAGCCAGATCCCACTCCCACATGGGCTTTATCTGAATTGGAAGGTGGTAGAAAGATGTAGCATCTCCGTGCTCCTGGTTAGGTTAGACGTGGGTGCCAAAGCCACCATGCTCCCACATGGTGGGCAAGGTTGTGCCAAATCCTGACCTCACCCAGAGAGGCTGAGACAGGTGTCAGTAGTAGCAGATGAGGCAAATGGGAAAGCAGATAAAGTTCTCTACCAAGCAAGTGGCTGGGACTCAAGGGACAGTGGAGCAGGAAAATCTGAAGAGATGCAAAAACCAGATCTACAGCATCCTCTTTTGTTTACCACCACCATTCAGCTGAGTCCGAGATAACATTCAACTTCCCCTAGTGGTGCTGTGAACAGAAATAGAAGACAGGGGTGTTAAGAGAAGGGAAGCTTGCCTCATAATCACCCTGTTCTACCACTACTATCACGCAGGCAGCAGTGTATAAATAGCTACAGCTAGGAGCTCTGCTATCCATTAATTTAGGATAAGATCAGAAGTAAAATCAACAGTGGTTTGGTCCCACAAGAATGGGAGTGGGGTGGATGGAACAAATAATTCAGAATAACAGTAATCAAGACTGGATTTAGACAATGTCCCACCTTCTTCCCAAATGTTAGAAGATTCTTTAGGGATGGGAGGCAGGACTAATTCTTGGCTTACATTTAGGATGGCAATAAGAATAACAGAATCGACAACCTCATCTACACTCGGAGTTTCCAAAGGGATTAAGCCGTCATTTTTTTTTTTTTTTTTTAACCAATCCTCCGAATTTCATGGGGAATCTCCTACTCATGTCTCTGCACATTGCTTCTAGTTCTAACTTTATATTTTTCTCTCTGAACTTTTCTGCTTCTCCATAGCTGAGTCGTTTTTATGGAAAGAAAGGAAGCGAAAGGAAAGACTGTTCTCCAGTTCACACTCCATTAGATACTATCATTTGAACGTGTCAGCTAAGTATATGGCACATTGGTTCTCCCTGGTGGACTGTCTGTATCTACAGCAGATGATCATCCATTTTCCTGCCTGATGAGGAGTGCAGCAGGTGTCTCAGGTCAAGTAGGAACCAGTACATCAGTCAATAACCTAAAACACAGCCACAGGAAAAGCCTTAATCCAACCACCTTCTTTCTTCACTCTACCTTGTTATTTCTCCCCACTCCCATTCCGTAATTTCTACGTGTACAACCGAAATTTAAAATGAAATATAGAGCTTATTAATTCCAACTTTCTAATGCTGATAGAGCATCATTGATATTTTTAAAACCATAATCATATTGACTAGATCATTTAGCTTTGTGTCTTCTGCAAATCTGGACCTAGAGATGGGCATTCTCTTTTAAAGAAAGACTTTAAGAAGCCTGCCTAGAGGAAGTGAGATGCTCCAGATGACCTCTGAAAGTCCCTGCCAGGCTTATGTTTTGAATTTTCCATAACATTTCATTATGTAAAACAGACCCATTAGCTATGTTTACTCAGGCCCATGGAAGAAGATTGAGACAATTACCTAAAAATCCACTGTGACTTTTCAGTAAATGTTATTAAAGAAAAAGTGGGAAATGGGGCTTGAATTATCCAGGGTGTTTATTCCCATTGATCAAAGTCACAAAATAATTACCTCATTTCTCTTTGCCTGATTAGTCCTAAGTCCATGACAGATTTTGTCTTAGAACATCCTGAAAGTGAAATATGGTAAAACTATATACTAAAACTGACATAGCAAGAAGTTGACTATTCAGGTTTTCTCATTTAAAGTGAAAGAACACCTCCATAAAATCAGAATTGCTTAAAGTTTCCATGAGATTAATGAAGATAAAGGAACTAATCCATATTCAGCGAATATTGGCAAAGAGATGATGGTTGAAATATATAACATTTCATACAAAAAGCTTATAAACTTTATACCATAAAATAATGAAATGGCTTCTGTTAGTTTTTATTCAGCATCATATTCATAATGTTGAGCTTTATTAAAGATCATGAACAAGGGATAAACAGTATATGAGATATTCTCTAGAGGGTGCTATAATGATCAGGAAAAAAGAGAAATTTTAAAACATTACTTAGATTAAAAACTTACACGTGAATTTAAAATTCACCTAGGGAAATACGAGCTAGTTCTTATGATAAGAATAAAGAAAATAAATACTGTACTAAAAAAAATTGGACTATAGTGGTTCAAGACAATGATTTAAAATGAAACCTGACTTCTTTGTCCATGGTTGATGGAAAAGTATCATGTCACAAACACTGCTCATCATGATTTTCTATATATGGTACTGGTGAGGATATTTACTTTCAGCCAAAGATCAGGAAACATTCCATGGCAATGAGATCTCTTAATCTGTGAAACACTATCTCAGGGGAAATTGTAGCAGCCTCTTTATTGGTCACTCACTGTTTGCTTAAAGAGTAGATTGGACAACATATGATAAGACATATTATGGGAAACAAATCCATTTTAAAGGGTGAGGTAAGCACAGGAGATAAAGAAGGAAACAATTTCTGCTCAGTGACTACTCTGTGAGCAAGGCATTTGTACACACATATTTAATATCACAGCTATTCTGGGAAGGAATATTCTAAACATTTTACAGATGAACAACTGAAGCTAACAGTAGCTTGTTGGAGTCAGAAGTCATAAGCGACAGAGCTAGGGATGTGTGCTCAGGTCTGTCTCACCCCTAGAATCATGTTTTTCTGTTCTGCAGAAGAAGGTAGGTTAAAGTGATTATCACAAAAAAGACAAGTGCAGCAATATTTAAATCTCTAGTTGATGAGGCAGGCAGCTTTTTTCTAACTTTGCCTTGTGTGATTACACTCTATGTTCAGACATGAACCTATTAGGATAGGAAAAATGGGCTTACAAAAGCAAAACATTATCTCCTCTTCATTATGTTTGCAAATTAGGAGATTAATGACAACTATTAAGAGTCCAGTTGCAATGAAGTTATAGGAATTAAAGCCAGATTACTGGCGTCTTAATAATGAGTGAAAGAAAACCAAGACAACTGTCCTTGACAACTCATCCAATCTACACACTGTTGTCAGAGTTCTCTCTATTTCAGTGTCAGCAGAAAATGCAGATGACACTTTCCAGAAGAGAAAAGAGAAGGTGCTATAAGAGGAAAGAAAAATCATGGAAAGAAGTATTTTTTTTACAGCAAAATAAGATTTCAATATGTTTGTAGGTTGAGGAGAGGAATCAAAAGAAAAAAGAAATGAAAGATTCTAAAGTGAGATTAGACAATAACATTAATTAAAATTACTGACACAGGATTTGAAGGGGTAGAAATCAGAGAAGTAGAAATGATTAATTTTGGGGAAAGATGGATGAAGAAGAAGATACTGGTAAACACAGAACCATATTTGGCATTGTAGTAGTTATCTTTAGGAAATTAGAAAGATGTCAGTTGTGAATAAAGGGGCCACGTTTAGGGACTTGAATAAAATCGAAATATTTAGGATGTATAATATGTGCATGTAAAAAGGGACAAAGATGGCAAGAAGGAATTGGTTTGGATAAGAGGAAAAGAATTGTTGAGCATCCCCAGGGGATTTTAGATGTAACTAATTATCCTACTTGTGTGATGTCTGCCACCAACCATCAGCACCTTGGAAGGAGAAAGAAAGTGGTTTGGTTTTCCCTGGCCTGATTACTCAGAGGGTAGGGTAAGAGATGTGATCAAAACAGCAAGGGTGCAAATGGGTATAAGGTTGAAATGAAAAGTCAAGGAGCCCAGGAAGGGTGGGAAGAAAAGTGAATGTAATTGGGGAGGAGATATTTGGACATGATTAAGAAGGTTCTGGAGGCTGACATGCAATGAAGATAAGTTCAGTGGAAATGGAGCAATGGCAAAGGCAGAAATATAAAAGGCCAGGAGAATTTCAGGTGTTAAAACTTCTTTAAAATTATTTTGGGATGATAATGAGTTCTAAGGTGTAGCCAAATAAATGGGTTGCTAGTTTGGAGAGAAGGCAATGCCCATTAAAAGAGAGAAGGTCACAAGAATGAAAGGATTAGGTATTGAATGGACCACTTGTTAGACACGGTGAGAGCTACGCAGAATCATGGAATAGAGAAGATCATGATGATTTAACTGTTAAAGTCCCTGAGAAATCAGAAGGAAGGTGGTACATAATTATTGTGATAAAGATGAGGATAGGAAATGGCAGTTGTCATCAAATGGTATAGATTTTCTAGAGAATAACCATGGATAGTAGCAGCTCCCAAAAGGTGGTATAATCAGGTGGAGTCCAAGTGCCAGTTTAATGGAAAAGCTAGAAAAATTACTTAAAGAAAAAATATGGGCTGAGATTAAAGAGATAATTGATTGTTAGCAAAATGGAATACTGGGAAAGATAGTTGAAGGGCTTAGTTTGAGAAACCACAAAGGAATAAGATTGAGGCTAATTGCAAAAAGGTTTTGGAGAAACAGAGAGTTGTGGGTGTGGGACTATACTATAGATTGGGATTACCAAGATGAAGAAGGATGCCAAGGGTCTGCAGGTCAAAAGTCCATGATGGGGCAAAAGTTTTTTTATCCAACCTCAAGGCAGAAATCAACTAGTATTAAATCATATTGCTGTATTTTACCTAATAATCTTTGATCTCTATCTTACAGTGGCAAAAAAATGGAGATGAAGGTTTGGGAAAGATAAGAGGTCATTCCTCCGTTTGTAGCCCCAGATACTATTTAGGTTAACCATCACTTACAAGTATCCACAAAAGTCAGTATTTTAACAATCTTTTGAACATATTTCTTTTCCAAATCCTCTCAAACATGAAACATACAAACACACACCAACATGGCTTCCTTCTTGTAATGTATCATTGTCAATACACCTGCCACTCTTCGACTCTAAAAATCTCAGTTCTTCTCCACCATTTGTGTTTTTTTTTGTTTTGTTTTGTTTTGTTTGTTTGTTTTCAGTCCTTAGCCTGGGAGACATTATATAGGCCACTGACCATGAGCTCAGGAATTTGGATCCTGACTTATTCATTCACTAATAATAATTGATTCCTTCTCAATTTCTTTTCAGGAACATCCTCATAGTTCCCTTAATCTAATTGTCATTTACAGAATATTTCATTCAACAATGACAGAATAAACATTCCTCTTAAGTGCACATGAAACATTCACCAAGATAGACAAATTCTGGTCCATAAACATACTTTAAGAAATTTAAGAGAATAGAAATTATATAATATATACTCTCAGAACAAAATGGAATTGAATTAGAAATCTATAACTGAAAGATAGCTTTTAAAAAGCCAAATTACTTGAATATTAATTAACACACTTCTGAATAGCTCATTTGTTAAAGGAGTCTCAAGAGAAAATTTTAAAACATTTTAAATTAAATGAAAATGAAAATGAACATACACAATTATCAAAATTTGTGAGATATAGCTAAAGCAGTATTTGAAAGTAAATATATAGCATTAAAGGCATATATTTAAAAGAAAAAGACAATCTAAAGTCAATAAACTAAACTTCCACCTTAGAACACTGGAGAAAGAAGAGCAATTTAAACCTAAATCAAACAAAACCAAAAAATAAAAATTAGAGCAAAAATCAATTAAATTGAAAACAGGAGAACAAAAGAAAATGTCAACAAAACAAAAAGCTGGTTTTAAAAAAAATCAATAAAATTGGTTAGCCTCTAACTAGGCTAACCAAAAAAGAGAGCTGGAGACAGACAGACAGACAAATACACACACATGCAGAAGACACAAGTTATGAATTTCACAAATGCAAAAATGATCATTACTACTGATATATCATAGACATTAAAATAATTTTAAAGAAATTCTATGAATAATTCTATGCAAACAAATTTGTTAACTTAGACAAAAGGAACTGAATCCTTGAAAGACAAACTATCAAAACTCATACAAGGTGAAATAGGTTACCTTAATAGCTCTATCTCTATTAAAGAAATTGGGCCAATAATTAATAATCTTCCAAAAATGAAACACAAAAGCCCATATGGCTTCACTAGTGAATTCTCTTGAACTTTCAAAGAAAAAATAATGTCAAGTATCAACAATCTTTTTCGTAAAATAAAAGCAGAGGAACAATTCTAATTCATTTCATAAAGTTGGCAATGCATCACAAGAACAAAGCAGATAACGTTATTATAAAAAAACTATGGACTAATATCTTTCATGAACATAGATGCAAAAATTTTCAACAAAATATTAGCAAATCAAATATAGCAATGTATAAAAACAATTATATATCACAACCAAGTGGGATTTATTCCAGGTATGCCAGGCTGATTCAGTATTATAATATCAATGTATATGATCTACCATATTACCAAGTTAAAGGAAAAAAATTATATGATCATATCAATTGACACAGAAAAAGCATTTCACAAAATCCAACTAATACCTATACCTATGATAAAATTTAATTTATAAATTGAACACAGAAAGAGATTAACAACAGTAACTAATAATAAAATAGAACAATTATAACAATATACTGTAATAAAATTTATGTGACTGTGTTCTCTCTCTCTCTCTCTCTCTCTCTAAGTATTTTATTGTACTATATCACTCTTCTTATCCTTCTGATGAAGAAGGGATAGAGCAGGACAGCATGAGATTTCATCATGCTACTCAGCACAGCACACAATTTAAGACTCATAAATTGTTTATTTCTGTAATTTTCCATATATTTTGTGGCCATGGTTGACCATAGGTAACTAAAAACTTCAGGTAAGGGGGGACTTCTGTATATCAGTACAATGGGATATTATTCAGTGATTAAAAGAAATGCTCTATCAAGCCATGGAAACACATGGGAGAACCTTAAATACATATTACTAAGGAAAGAAGCTAAGCTATGTGGAAAAAGTCTGAAAAGCCTGCATACTATATGACTGCAACTATGTGATATTCTTGAAAAGGCAAAACTATAGAAATAGTTAACAGATCAGTGGTTGCCAAGGGCTCAGGGCTGGGAGGACAGTTGAATAGGTGAACCACAGTGGATTTTTAAGGGGGGTAAAACTATTCTATATGATACTGTAACGGCGGATTATGCATTTATGTATTAGTCAAAACCCATAAAATGTTTCCAGCATAAAAGGTGAACGTTAATTAAAGCAAGTTTAAGAAATCATATAAGAGGTTGAGGATCCTAGATTGAATGACAATTGTGACAAAAGAATCCAACTATATACAAATGCATGAAGCAACCTCACTGAGGTTGGTGGGGGTTGACCTAAGTGACTTTAGAAATGCGTTAAGTCATAAGATTAAAGGCAAAAGGAACGCACATAAGCACTATCCTCTAGTTAATTAAGTTGTTTCCCACAGGGGTACAGGTTAACAATTTTGAAACCACTGTACATGAATACTAGAATGAAGCAATTAGGTAAATGATGGCAGAGGGTAGGAACCAGGTTTTTCCCTACTGGAGTGGGAATGGGGGTAAGCAAGGGACAAAAGCTAGAATGATCCATGAGCATGTTAGCTTGATATAGATACTGACGAGTTAATATAGAAACATTTACAGATATGTGTATATTGACAGGTCAGCATATACACATATATTTCTTTGCTCTCTTATAAAAGGAATCAGACTCCTTGTAGAAATGGCTGGGGCAGGAAATAAAATGAGCCTAGAGCATCTTATCAGTGACAAAAAGGTAAGAAAATACCCTCCTCCAAAAAAAATCATTGATGTGAATATGTTGATAGGGTGTAGGAGTTAACTGTAAGAACTCTCAGTGATTAGAGCTGGGACAATTTAAGTAAAACAATAAAGTAGTATTGAATTATAATCCAAAATATAAAGTAAGTACCCAGGAGTCCATAATGATAAAATTAAATGATTGAATAATTAAATAAATGGTAAAGAGACAGATCTCTCTTGCAGAAGAATTCCACATAATTTATATAGATGCTTCGCCCTGAAGGAGGTAGAATATAGCTGTCCACCCCTTAACTGTGGGCTGTGCATAGTGATTTCTCTCCAGAGAGTAAACTATAGGAAGGATGGAAAAGAGTAACTTTACAGAGGAGAAACCTGACAAATACTACCTTGGCCAGGTGATCAACATTAACAGAAACAGTTATAAATCGTGTTGACAGCATGTACTCTTGAAATGATAGCGTAAGAATGACACTTTACCTGTGTGGTCTTCTCCAAAACCCTTAACCCCAGATAAATTAAAAAAAAAAAAAATCAAACCCCAATTGTAGAGGCATTCTACATAATACCTGGCCAGTACTTTTCAAAACTCTCAAGGTCATCAAAAACAAGAAAAATCTGAAAAACTGTGACAGCTAAGAGTTGCCTAAGATGACTAAAATGTAATGTGATATCTTGGATAGGATCCTTGAATAGAAAAAGGACATTAAGTAAAAACTAAGAAAATATGAATAAAGTATGGATGTAAGTTAATAATAATGTATCAATATTGTATTATTAATTGTGACTAAGGTAGCACACTAATATGTTAATAACAGGGAAAATTAGATATAGGGTATTTGCAAACTCCCTGTACTACCTTAGCAACTTTTTTTTTTTTTTTTGAGACAAAGTCTCACTCTGTCGCCCAGGCTAGAGTGCCGTGGCATCAGCCTAGCTCACAGCAACCTCAAACTCCTGGGCTCACGCAATCCTCCTGCCTCAGCCTCCCGAGTAGCTGGGACTACAGGTATGTGCCACCATGCCCGGCTAATTTTTTTAGTTGGCCAATTAATTTCTTTCTATTTTTAGTAGAGATGGGTTCTCAATTTTGCTCAGGCTGGTCTTGAACTCCTGACCTTGAGCGATCCACCCACCTCGGCCTCCCAAAGTGCTAGGATTACAGGTGTGAGCCACCACACCCAGCCTATCTTAGCAACAATTTAATCAATTGAAATCTATAACATATCATATTGTATAATATATATGTAAATAAATGTACTAATCTGTAAAGTTAGGCCTACTTAAAATAAAAAACTTATTAAAAAAGAATGCATTATGCCCAACGCTAAAACCTTATCATTCCCCAGAACCTTTCCCTCATCATCAGTTGAGACATCTATGTCAGAAAACTGGATGTATTCTTGACACCCTCTCTCCTTCCTGCATCCTCCTCACCTAAATAATCATTAAGTTTGGACAATTATGCTCCCTTAATAACTTACAAATTCATTTCCACTTCTTCATTCCCACTGCATTAGTCCAATATTTTTTACCCAGCTCCTCAGTGGATTTAATGTTCCAGCTTTTGTTTTTTTCCCACTTAAGTCCATCATGTCATGCTGTAACCAGAGTGAGATTTCAGAAACAACAGAATGATTAATTTCCTTTCCTGCTTAAAATCCCCACTGGCTCCCCTGTGCCTTGAGCATGGAATCCAAATGGCTTAATCTCATCACAGAAAGCCTTTTGGTAACTGACTTCTGCCTACCTTTCCCATGTTCTGTCTCTCTGTTGTTCCATGTCCGTCCTTTTCTCCCCTCATCTTGACTGACTTATAGTTACTGAAAAGGCTTAACATCTCTCATATCATTCTACAATATTTTCCTCCTGCACCTGAAATTCTACTTTTTCTGGGAAGCTTTTCTACTATTCCAGGCTGTGAGATGCCCATCCTCTTTTTCCCTAGATTTCTGGGTATACTTAAGTGAAAATATTTATCACATTGCATAGTCATTGTTTTTGTTTTTTTCATTTTTTTATTCACATGTACTCACCTCAAGCTTTTTGAGAAGGACAACATGTTTTCCCTCTGAATCCAAGAATCCAGCACAGTGCCTGAAAAAGAGTGCCTGAACACAACATGCAGAAAATATCTATTTAAAAAGTTCTACAACTCAACTTTGGAAACCGTAGCTGAACCAAAAGAACTTCCCTCTTTTCTCTGAGATAAAGTGTGATATATATTAATATTTGGAGGAAGGAAGAGGGGATGCTAGTATTTGTTAAGCAAATACCATGTACTAGGTACTGAAATAAGAGTTATATATGTATTAAAGTATTAAATACATTAAATCCTATTTTACACCTGAAAACAACTGAGGTTTAGGAGGAAGAAAATACACTGGGCAGGAGCTTTGAGGTTTGGAAATGTGATTCTTGCCTCGCCTCTCATACTCAAGTAAGTTCAGAAACAGCTGAAATAATATGTGTGATTCTGACAGATCCAAACAGTAGCTTTGCTATAGGTAAGCTGGACTGGAGATCTGAATTTGGATCTATCATTACAAGGCTAAGTCCTTGGATTTCACATGCAGATGAGAACTGGATATGGGAAGCTGAGATACCTACCAGAATTGCAGCTCCAAACATACGAATATACAACCATCACTACCACTATCACCATCAATGTTGGGGACAGAGAAATACAAGCTTCTAGACCTGTTCCTAAATTCTTGGAAATGAGATCGCTCATGACATCATTAAGGAATTGAATTTTCTGGGATGTCAAACACTGCTGATCACTGACTAACTGCTTTTTCTTATGGCTGTATATAGTTTATGTTTCTGCTGGCTTTGACTTAAGAAAAAGAAATATACCCTTGACATTTTACCTGACAGGTAAAGTGCACAGAGCTTTCCTCTAAGTTTTATGTGAAAAACACAACACAGTATACAGAAAATAGAAATTGGGAAAGTGGGAGGAAAAAGAAATTTAAAAATATAAAAGTTTTAGAGATAAATATAGTAAAAGAAGATAAAGCAAAGGAGTTCCAATATGTATACACCTGAAATCCAAAGAAGAGATACAAAGTAATGGACCAGAAACCAGGGAAAATGGAATAGAATTATCAACCCAAGATATCCGCTCAAATATACTAGACTTCAAAAATGAAGAAAGAAATCCTTAAGGAAGCCAGACAAAAATATCAAGCCACTTATAAAGGGAAAATCAGGCTAGCTTTGTATTTCTCCATAATATTTAACAGCAGACTGACATAGATTAACAAGTACTTTGAGTACAAGACACTCAAGTAAAGAAGGTTTGCAAAAAGGTTTTAATATATAGACAAAATATCTTTCAAAAGGCATAAAAATTCAGGAAATATGGTTTCTATGAGTATTTCTTTTTATTTATTTCTTTTTCTTTTTTTTTTTATATCAGCATATTACAGAGGTACAAATGTTTGGGTTATGTATATTGTCCTTCTCCATCCGAGTCAGAGCTTCAAGCGTGTCCATCCCCCAGACGGTGCACACCGCACCCATTAGGTATGTATATACCCATCCCCTCCTCCCTCCTCCCACCTGCCCGACACCTGATGAATGTTATTATTATGTACATGAACAGAAACATTCAAAAGAAGATAGACTAATGGCTAAACAGCATATGAAAAAATGCTCAACATCTCTAATCATCACGGAAATGCAAATCAAAACCACAATGAGATATCACTTATCTCCAGTGAGAATGGCCTTTATCAAAAAGTCCCAAAACAATAAATGTTGGCGTGGAGAGATAAGAAAGAGTAAGTATTTCTTGAGAAAACTACTACAGGCTGAACTTTAGCTGGATGAAACAAATAGAGAAAAACAGCAAATGAACTGGCAACAGGCACTAGGTTAAAAAAGATACAGCAATTGGGAGTAACAGAACATAACATAATGTTCATACTGTGACAATGTAGAAATAATGGAACTAATGGACATTTGTGGGGAAAAAAGGAAGAAGGTTGAAGGTACAGTAGGTTTGCTGATTACCACATCTGTAATCTCTGGAGTCAAAGGATATCATTTGATGTTGGCAGATCAAATAATAGATGTTTAAGCATATTTAACAATACAAAGGTAAATATGAAGCAAGATAACACTATTGGTTAACGTCAGTTTGTGGAGGACAGAGAGAGAGAGGTGGAAATATGTTAGTTTTATCCTTGCTTATAGCAAAAACCTATAAGAAACTGACTAAAGAAACATTAGATCAGTGATTCTCAGCGTATTGATAGCTGGGAGTTGCAGCAACAGTTTAAGGAGGTTTGTGAGGTCAAAATATTTTCATAATAATACTAAAATGTTATTTGCTCTTCTTACTGTGTGGACATTTGCACTGATACTGCCACATAATAGATAAAATTGCTTGCATTGTAGTAGAAATTAAAGCAGTGACACCTAATTATAATAGTATCCCTTGTGTTTTTCACTGCCGTGCACTTTCAGGTAAAAACAAACTTCCAAATATATTTAAGTATGTCCTTGTTGAAGCCGTAAAAATTCTTAATCTTGTTATACCTCAACCCTTGAGGGACAAGTCTTTTTAAAAATTCTGTATAACAAAATGGATGTGCACAGAACACTTCTACATTCCAAGAAGTAATGATTATTCCAAGGAAAAGCACTTGGATAATTGTTTCAGCTGTGAGTGGAACCAGATGCTTTTGTCATGAAACACCATCTTTACTTGAAAGAATAATTGACAGCCTATTGTTAATCTGATTTTAGCATTTAGGAGACATGCTTTCAAAAATGAACAAAATGAGCCCATCGGTTCAAGGAAAACCACTGACAAGCAAAAATTAAGATTCTGGAATAATTGTATCTACTACTTTGAGCTTCACAGTTTTCCAATATTCAAAAATATTTCTGATGAGATCAGTGATGATGTCAATAAATGTGTCTTTTATACTTAATAAAATATGTCAATATTTGGAAGGTCTATATTAAGTCAGTGAATGAATATTTTTCAAATGACCACTGCACGATTTTACAAAAGCATACATAAATAAAAGATCCATTAGAAATGTAAAACAATGGGTTTGAATGTAACAGAATACCAAACTCCATTGATATGGTTTAAGATTTCACATCAAGGGTAATATTTTTAAAAAATATTACTTGTTGAGTTTTAGTGATATGTCAAAAAAGGTATTTATACTTATCTGAAAAATGTTAAAATACTCTGCACTTTCCAGCTATATATCTGTGTGAAACCAGATCTTCTACATATACTTCAACTGAAAAAATATACCATAACAGATTGCATTCAGAAGCCTGTATGAGATGCCAGCTGTGTTCTCTTAAATAAATAAGACATTGAAATGATTTGCAAATGTATAACAATGCCAATCTTTTCATGAGATATTTCTGCTTTGAAAAATGTTATTTTTAAAAATTGTGATATGTATGTTGACATGTAATAGGTTCATTGTTGTTATTTTGAAATAAATTAATCAATATATATTTGGCAAAATATCTCAGTTCTAATTTCTAATACAGAAGATATTGGTAGATATAGCCCAAATAAACATGAGCCCTTTGGGATTCTTAATAATTTTTAAGATTGTGAACAAGTTCTAAGGCCAAAATGTTTGAAAGCCACAGCACTAAACTAAGTGTGCTATGAAGATTGACAATTAAAAATCCATTCTTGGAAAAAAATACTTTAAAATGCAGGATTAAGTGGGTTAAATCTATCTAAAACCCTGCATTATGTACTTTCTGAATATAGAATTCTGGGGGAAACAATATTTCACACCCTCTGGTCTTTATGGTTTCTGATAAGAAATCTACCCTCACTGGAATTATTTTTTTCTTAGACAAAAAGTGTCCTTTTGGTATTTTCTAGATTTTTTTCTCTGGCCTTAGTTTTGACAAGTTTGATTATAATGTGTTCCAGTGTGGATTTCTTTGGATTTATCCAATTGGAATTCACGTTAGCTTTCTAACTGTGTAGGTTTATATCCTTTGCCAAATTTGTGAAAATTTCAGCCATTATTTCTTAATTTTTTAGCAAGGTCTTCTTTCTTCTCTCATTCCAGGAGTCCAATGATATGACTCTTTTACTATAGTCCCGTAGATCTCTGAGGTTCTGCTTTTTTTTTTCCCCAGCCTATTTTTTCTCTGTTGTTCAGATTGGGCAATTTCTCTTGTTCTATCTTCAGCTTCACACATTGTTTCCTCTCCCTCATTTCTGCTATTGAGCCCATCCACTGGGTTTTTAATAATTGTATTTTTCAGTTCTAAAATTTACATTTGGTTTTTCTTTATATATTGCATTTTGTTGCTGAAATTTTCTGTTTCTCAGCTGAGACCACTTATTTTTTGTTTTAAGTATGTTTGTAACAGAGGGTACAGCCTGAAAAGGGAAAAAATGTTTTACAAGCCATTTCTTTAAAAAGTCCACCACTTTTTTTTGAAAATTAAAACCTGCATCCCGTCCTCAGGCAAGTGGCCAGGAAGGGCAGGGCCATGTCCTTTGTTGTTTGTACACAGAAGATGTCTCAACAGAACTGTATGGGCAGAGGTCTAGGCAGAGGTCACAAGATTGTCCTTGCTGGAGAATCATCAATAATTAAACAGCAATAGCCTGAAGCTGAAAATCCTTCCTTTAAAAGCTCTGTCTTTCTGCTTATGGGTAGGATGGGAGTTTCAATCCTCCTCATTTGCCGGCAAATTAATAAACTTCTCTTTCCTTGTCCTCAACCACTTGTCCCTGTTTTTCTGATGTGGCCTCCGGGACAAGTGCTAAGCTTTCAGTAACATGTTCATAATTACTTTTTGAAGCATTGCTATAATGGCTGCCTTAAAATGTTTGTCAGATAATTCTAACATCCCTATCACCCCAGTGATGGCATCTGTTGATTGCCTTTTTCATTCGAGTGAGATTTTCCTGGTTCTTGGTATGACGAGTGATTTTCTGTTGAAATCTAGACATTCTGGGTGTTAGGGTGTAAGACTCTAGGTCTTATTTAAACCTTCCATTTTAGTGGACTTCCTCCGACAGAACTCAGGCAAAGGGGAAAAGCTGCTGTTGCTGATGGGAGGTGGAAGAGCAGGTTCCACATTCAGGCTCTCTTGACACCTGAGAGGAAGGAGGAGCTCTTGTTATGCTTAAGCTCTGCTCACACCACCCTGGCTGGGAGGGGTAGCAAAGCCATATTGTCACTCCCTTCGTGACCTCCACTGACACCCCAGAGGAGGGGTGGGCTCCTTATGCTGGGTGATGGTAAAACTGCTCATTCTGTACTGGACCTTCTCTGACACCAGGAGTTATGGTAGAAAAAAGAAATAAGATCTAACGTTCAGTAGCACAATAGGGTGACTATAGTTAACAATAAACAATTTATAGTATATCTCAAAATAACTAAAAGAGTGGAATTGGAATGCTCCTAGTTCAAAGAAATGATAAGTGCTTGAGGTGATGGATACCCCATGCCCACATTGCATGTTTGTATCATAATATCTCATATGCACCATAAATATGTACAACTATTATGTATCCATAATAATTGAAAATAAAAACATTTTTAAAAGAGAGAGAAGCCTGTTAGGGATGCCTGAGTACTAACTTTGCTCTTTATAAGATAAAAATATGGCCTTGGTGCTGGGTAGACTTGAAAACCAGGAGGCTCTCAATGTGTGCAAACATTCCCTTTAGTGGAACTATTAAATCTACATACTGTCTTAAAGTACACTTTTTACAGTGTACACTATTTTTATGATGGGTACACTAACAGCCCTGACTTCGCCACTATACAATTCATCCATGTAACAAAAAATCCCATTATTGAAATAATAATGACAATAATAAAACAACATTTTAAGCTCTAGTGAAAAAGAACTGCGGTATACCCATAAATTAAACTTTCCAGATCCAGTGAACCCCGGCCTTATACATGGAATCTTCACAGCACTAGGAACACTTCTTAGCGTTCCCATATGAGAGATTCTAGCACGCTTCAAGAGGTTTCACCAAGGTGTGTTACCTTTGCACCTGCTCTGGGTGGCAACTGCATCTTAGCTGAATAGAAGAGAGAGAGGGCAGAGAACAGAGAGAGAGAGGAGAGAGAGAGAAGTCTACTGACTATTTTGTTGTACTCAACTACTTTGGCTATACTCTGCTACTCTGCTCAGTATGGAACATGGCAACTGTATTTCTTTCAAGTTATGACCTGCCTCTAGGCATGGTTTTTTCAAGCTACTCTCTTTACTTCATCATTTCAAAGTAGTTTCATTGTTTTCTAATTCCCTGCTGATTTTTTTTTTCAATAATTTCCACTGATGGTCAATAGAACCACTGTAAAAGTTGTATTTTAACATCTTGGAGTCAGACTTCCTTGGCATTTTTGAAGCCCCTTTAGAATGCTATTTGTTAGAAACTTAGGACCAAACTGTTCAGTGTAATAATAAATACCACACATACATTAATATTTAAAATATGAAAAGTATTTCTGAAATAATAGCACAAAAGTGGGCAATACCTATACAGGCTAGTGCTTCCACAGAATCTTGTTTCATCCTTACAATAACCCTGCAGGGTGGGTGTCTGTACTCCAGGTAACACATGAACTGCTTGCGGCTTGGGAGATTGCATTATACAAGTTGCAGAGCAGAGAAGTTTTTCCTATTCAGACCTTTTTTATTTGAGAACTAATGTTCTGCCCTACTCCAATAGCATTTCTAGGTATTGTTTTTATTCTGTTCTTTTAAAACCTTACTCCCCTCTGTCCTAACATCCTACACTCAATTCAATCTCATGTGCAGGTTATGCAACTGATTTTGTCTTCTAAGATTGTATCATTAAGGAAATAATTTCCCTAAATAAGCAATCAGTGGGTCATTGTTACTTTTTCTTCCCTGTATACAATGGCAATCCATTATGTCTTTGGCATCTTTGTTTGCAGAGCTCCAGAGAACGGGAGTTCTGAATTATTTTTGAGCTCCCAGAATTACACACCATTGAAATTTACAGATTGTTAACATCTCCTTTCTCAGTCCTGGGTTGACGCTTGTAACCCCCAAAATAAAACTTACAATTTTTTAAAACCCTGAGCCAGAATTGTTAAACAGGCACAGGGAAGTTCAATATCAATTTAGCTGGGCGAGGTTAAAAAAAAAATCTATTTGTTATGCACATTTGATTTGTGTTGTGTAACAGATTCCAAGAATAATCACAAGATTTGTTTGATGAAAGCTATGACAACAAAATGGAATATTGACTTATGCTACCTCCAGGCCATTTTTCATTTATACATTTAATAAGCATATATTGAACCTTTGATAAGTCCCAGAATTATTCTAAATACAATCCAGAAAATACAAAACAAAGCCTAATAATATGTGATGCCTTAGTAGGCAGTTGTGGTGAGAACATTGGACTGGACATTTGGAAACCCAGGTTAAAAACCTATTTGCAAATAACTGCTATGTGATCTTGGGTAAGTCATTAATCTCTCTTGTCCTGTCTCCTCAGCTATAAAATGAGTTCAATTGTATCCTTTTAGGTTTCTTTCAAAGCTCAAAGTGTGCAGTGTGTAATAAGTCCTAAATAACTAAGAAAGTTGAAAAAATACAGATGTCTAACCCTCCAGACAAAATGTGAGTTGGAATTCTAAAGTTTAAAAGAAAAGAAAAATCATAGGATGTACTTTCAGTATTTCCTGGTAAGTATGAGTCTTCGAAACGTTTATTCTCCTTTGAAGAGTTGTCCCTTCAGTTTAAGCCTCTTCTGTTACAGATCTCTACGATACATAATTGCCCTAGAGGTGGGTATTAAGAAATTGTAATCATAACTGTTCTAAAAAGAGCAACAAAAAAGCAATACTAACAACAAACTGATCAGCCATTCTCCATTAGCAAGATATCTGTGTATAGTCTATTTTAGTTCACACCACCAAAAATCTATGTGATTTAATTTACCTTGTGTCTTTGGTCATACTGCTTTCTTGTTTCATGTTTCTACGCTGTTAACACCTTTTAGCACCTGAGTCCACATTTGGAATTTTCTCATCTCCTTGTCAAATAAATAATCTTTACTAAGAAGGGGGTTAGTAAGCATAAAACAAACACTCAAGATATAAAGATCATCTTTAGACCCTTCCTAAGATCTATTTTAATCAACGTTTCTTACATGGGATCTCTTGGTTTTTTGTGCTTTTAAGTCTTTCCAACCAACTTTTATTTGTTATTTTTATTTTGAATTGTGTGTGGGGTATGAAATACCTTATCAGGGAATCTGTGTTGAAAAGTCATTGTTTAAATTCCTATAGTGAGTTCTTCTCTGCATATAGTACCAATGACAAGATCAAGGATTGTTTGAATCATAGGCATCAACGCAGTGAACAACAAAGGGATTCCAAGTAAAAATGTTTACCATAAAAACTCCCACACTCAAATATAACGTGATTTATCCAGTTAATTTGCTCAATAAAATATACTTCTATTCCCAAAGAGATAATTTGTCAGAATGGTTCCTACTCCGCGGACAGCAGAGTTTATAAGAATAGGCCAAAACATCAGCAAAATGTATGATTTTGTCTACAAGAAAGAGGAACTCAGCCAGTCTTATGGTCAGGAAGAATAAGCTCTTAAATCCTGTGAATCTTTTCTTAAGTCATTGAAGAAATCAAGGAGAAGCTGGGAAGTAGATTGTAGCCAGAAAAGAGAAGGAGTAATGTTAAGCAGATAGTACGATATTTTAGCAAAAGCAAAAAAAAAAAAAAAAAAAATTATATTGAGAATGAGTCTGCATATATTGCTTTGAGGAATGTTATTGTGTAAACAGAGTGCACTGAACTAAGCCTATCCTCATCCACACACACACTCACAGGCAAACAGTGGCATTGCTGTCAGTAATTGTTTGACATGCTAGCCTCACCCTGGGTGCTGCTTTCTGTTTTTAAACAAATCAAGTAGAATACTCTTGTTTCACTTCTACTTTTCCTCCTTGTTGGGACACAAATATATTATGAAGAAAAAGACAAAATCCAAAATTTATATTATTTTCTTTTTAAACCTGGAAGTGACCCCTTTCTCATGCAAACTATAAAGTTAAATGGTATATGGGAAGTAAATAGGCTGATAAGTCATTTTAAAGATCCAATTGCTTAAACAACATACCTTTTCTAACTAGTAACATAAAAGAGATCTTAAATTCCAGGTGTAAAGATACGTATTTACTTTAACACAGCAAATACACTCTTGCTGACACTTAGCATAACTATCACTGATAGAAAATAAATGACAGGCTTATATTCAAATTCTTGATGAAATACAAGCACAGGAATAACTGTTAGTTCGGGTTATGAGTTACTTCCAGTTATTGTACCTCTACCAACATTTTAGAAAGATCTGAAACATTTCCACTAATAAAATAACTGGAAGAGAAGACAGTATCTTTTCTCACTATGAAAGCCTGTTGACTTCAGCACATTAGACAAAACTTTAACCCAAAAGTTGTCCAAATGTTTTAAGATGTTTTATAGGTTCTAGACAAAATAAAATGAAATTTAAAACATCTATAAGATCCTAATTCTAGGGAAAATGTTGCACAAACAGTGAATTATAAACATAATGATAATAATGATAATGTCACTCTTGCAGTTGCTTCTGATAAACAAATATTTATTTAGAGCTTACTAAGTCCCAGAACTGTGCTAAGAATGTTATGCGTTGTCCTATACCTTCATGTTTACAACTATATGTCTAAATCATATACACGAGGGCTGTCTGTAAAGTATCCAGCCATTCTTAATATAATGAGAATGGTTTGCACAACCTTGATGTAACCTGGCAGCCATGCAGAGGACAGTGGTGTACATGTGTGAACAATGACTACTTCACTGTACTAGTTAGTGGGGCACTAGACACTGCTGAGTGAGCATGTGTGCCGTGTGACCATCACATTCCAAATGACCGAGCAAGTAGAGCAATGAATCTGCATCAAATTTTGCGTTAAGCTTGAACATTCCTCCGCAAAAACTATTCAGATGATTCAGAAGGCTTTTGGGGGATGTTGCAATGAATGCAGTGCAAATAAATGTGTGGGAAAAATTCCTCAAAGATGTTCAAAAATCTGTGGAAACTGATCTATGTTCTGGAAGACCTGCAATAAGCAGAACACCTGCGAATGTTGAATGTGTACAGGTTAGGTTAGGAGACATTGGGAGAATTGTGTGAGGTCCCAACGTGCCTGCTTTGAAGGGGACTGAGGCATCATTGTCCTATGTACAATGTTTCTTGTATCTTGTATCTTCTTCACTGAATGTCCCTATTTTTCATATTACATGGCCAGATACCTTCCAGATAGACCTTGCATATACACTGTTCATGTCTCTTTAAATTGTTGGTACTGAAAATCCCATAATCCCATTTTTCAAATGATGAAACTAGAGCTATTAAATAATTTGCCAAAAGTCAAATATTTTGGAATTAGAAAAATCTATATTTGAACTCTCCATAACTGACTCAAGAAGGAATAGTCTTAACCACTGTGGAGAAAATTTACCACCACAGAAATTCCTGTGAAAAAAGAACTGGACAAATTGATATATGGAAATGATATGATATAATTGCCAAAAAAAAAGAAAGAGGTGATCTTAGGCTGCACTAACAGCTTTTTAGTGTTCACATATATAGAGGTAACATTACTTTTACTGGTCATACCACATGTGGATTTTTAGCTTTAGTTCTAGAAGTGACATTTTAAGAGGCACAATAAATAATTGGAGCAAATACAGAAAAGAGTAACAACACCATATAGGAGCTTTGTGAAAGGAATGATAAGAGAAATGAGAATGGTTGTCCTGAAAAAGAAGAACAGAGAAAAGAACTATTCTGTACCTACCATGTCTGAGGCACTCTGCTACACAATTTAATTGTTAGCCAGGAAAAAATGCTAAGCTGCCTCTGCCTTCCGAAGAGGTTTACAATCTCTATGAAAAGCCTTTATCATAACCTTGCCATTTTGCTTATCGGAGCATGAAGATTGTTTGGAATATGCAAAATAAGCTGGGAACTGAGTTTGGGAGTAGAGATTCAAAAGTACTGTATTAATTCTGATTAATGATAATATTTTATATTAGTTATAAAGAATTATAAATAAAATGGAATAAATTTGGATGCCTCAAAGACAATAATGAATGGAAAGCAAAGTTATGTCAACAATAGGAAAAACATGTACTTGCCATCAAACTGGCACTGACTGATCAACACTAAGGTGCTCACACAGTAGTAATATTCTTTGGGGGTAGGGGGGTTGGGGATGGGTAAACTCATAACTAATGGACCTGGTGAGTCTTGTAGGGGAAGAAAAGGCACGTCTTAAATCATGGTTGGGATGTGGCAAAGTCACCAAAATGTAACCAAAATGTTTGTACCCCCATAATTTCCTGAAATAAAAAAAATTAAAAAAAAGAAGTCATGTCAAAAGTAGGAAAATAATACAAACATGTCAATAAAACTACAATTGCTAAGATAAGCAGCCATTCTTGCTAAAAGTAAAAAAGAAACTAAATATAATTTAGAAAGAACTAAATAGAGAAAAGATTAATTAGCTTTAAAAAAAGCAAATATTAGTCAGAGTGATAACATTTTTATTAAATGCAGAGGAGAAAAAGAGATGCTTACCATTACCATCATTATCTAAACATTTGGGGAGGTTTTACTGCATGCAATAGTAAAGTAAAATTTAATAACTAATATAAGTATTGGAAACAGTAAGGTACAACATCACTGATCTACTTTGCTGATTATATGATTGTACACTTAAATATTCAGTAGATTATATTATCTCTTTGGTGGAATAGTTTGGTTAAGTGGCTGGATACAAGGTGAATATATAAAATAGTTTTTCCATATTAGCAATAACTGCCTAAAAATGTAAATAGTAAAAATATTCTAACACAATAATTACAAACGAAAGTATAAAATATTATAGGGGGTTATGAAATATGATCTGAAGAAAAGAAAATATATTCTTGAATGTAGGTCTAGCATAGGGCTTAAGAATCTGCATTTCTAACAATATCCCAGGAGATGCTGATGCTTCTGGTCCAGGGAACTACATCTTATACTATGTATGACAATAAATTTGATAAATAAATTAAATGAATACATCTTAAGAAAGACACAATTTGTCAAAATTAGCACAAAACCAAATACAAAATCTGGAAAGTTTTATATCTGTTTACAAACTTGAATCCTTAAGAAAATTTACACAAAGAAAACTCCAGGCCCAAATGGCTTTACTAGGGAATTTTTCCAGCCACTTAAGGAAAAAATTACACCAATCATACACAATCCTTTCCAGAGAATAGAGGAAAACAAACACAAAAACAAAACAAAACAAAACAAAATGTGCACAGCTTCTTTTATGAAGTCAGTATATTATTAAATCAAAGCCTTAGAAGGATATTATATTAATAGGAAAAGAAAAAATATATACATATAGTTCACTGTCGTGAACACAGACTCCAAAATCCTAAAAATAAATAAAATAAAATAAATATGTAAACAAAACACATTCATCATTACATGAACGAAGGGGACACACACACACACACATACAGAGAGAAAGAGAGAGAAAAATAGACAGACAGAGAGAGAGAGAGAGAAAACAGCTGAGTCCTTGACAGCAACTGCATCAAGCTTGGGTTGGCTACCTGAGACTGCTTGATAAGTGACAAAATTAAATTAAATTAAATAACTTACCCATATCGGCAGTCTTAGATGGGTTTGCTATTATATGCAACTAAATGATTTATTGATTGATCTACTCTATCTCCTACAAAAACCACAATGTAATCATCTAACCATTACCTCCCGTCTTTCCAGTACCCCACTGTTCACCCCAACTTTGAATATAATCCATTAACTTGGTCACCTTTTCACTCACTGCGTGCTCAGGTCTTAATCACTTGCCTCCCTTCCCAGCTTAGTCTATGGTCCATCATTGTCATTTCTTGGTGTGTAATTTCAACTCTTTTGACATCTGCCCTTCGTTGCCATTTGCCTGACAAAACCCCAACTCTAGTTAGGTTAAATATCTGCATACTCATGATTGTACATGGGCAGCTCACATGATTTCTTAAAAACCAGCCACATTGTAATCAATTTCACTTTAAACCACTAACCGTGAGCCTTTGGAACTGCCAAGAAAACTTACCACATTTTCTCATCAGTTGATTCTCCTCCACTTCATGGTGACAGTTTCACAGATATTCCTCTATTTTCAAACATTCCATACTTCTCTTTGCCCTCCTCACTTTTATCTAATGATTCAATATTTTACTATCATAATAGAAGCAATCACAAGGAAATGCCCTCATCTTCTTCCACCAACTCTACCGACGTATGTGTAGCTCTTACTGTATAAACCCTGCCTCGCTACCAGTTACAACTTACCTATCATACAAGAACAACACAGTGTCCCTGGTCCAAATCAGGAAGATGCTTAAAAAACATGTATGAGCCAGGTACAGTGGCTCATACCTGTAATCCTAGCATTTTGGGGGGCCAAGGTGGGAGGATCACTGGAGGTCAAGAGTTTAACCTTGACCTCTTGTGCAACACTGCAAGATCATTTCTCTCCAAAAAAAAAAAAAAAAAAAAAAAATTAGCCAGGAGTGGTGGCACATGCCTGTAGTCCCAGCTACTCAAGAAGCTGAGGCAGGAGGATCACTTCAGCCTAGGAGTTTGAGGGTGAAGTGAGCTACTAATATGATGATGCCACTGCCCTCATGCCCAGGCAACAAAGTGAGACCATATATAAAAAAAAAAAAAAAAAGAAAGAAAGAAAGAAAGGAAGGAAGGAAGGAAGGAAGGAAGGAAAAGAAAGAAAAGAAAAAAAAAGAAAAGAAAAGAAAAGAAAAGAAAAGAAAAGAAAAGAAAAGAAAAGAAAAGAAAAGAAAAGATGTACTACAGCAGTGTTTCTCAAAATGTGGTACTCAGACCAGCACATCAACATCACCTGGGAACTCGTTACAAATGCCAATTCCCAGACCTATTGCATCAGAAGTCTGGAGGATGGGATCCAGCCCTCTGTGTTTATGCAGCCCTCTGTGTAATTCCAATGTGTGCTAAAGTTTGAGAATCCCTGGTCTAAAACATACTGATCCAATTAGGTTTTAACTTGGGCTCCAAACAGAGAAGTGTACAATAACTCATTGTTTTATGATTAAGAGGAAAAAAGAAAGAGAGGAGTACTTTAAATACACAATTTTTTTTCTTTATTGAAGTGTAATTTAGATGCCATGCCTTTACTCCATTTTAAGTGTACAATTAAATGGTTATTAGTAAATTTACCAAGTTGTACGGCTATTCACACAAATTTTAGAGGATTTCCTTCCCCCTATCGAGACCCCTAATTCCCATCCCCAAATACATTTCAAGCATGCCCCTCCCCTCCACAGTGCTCACCACATCTCTCAGATGTGGGTCTACCCTCCATCCCCAAAATCCCTAGCAGACACCACCACCATTTGAGCACCATAGTGTTAATCAGTACCAATTTGATGGCGAGTACATGTGGGGCCTGTTTTTCTGGTCTTATGTCACCTCACTTTGAATAATGGGCTCAAGTTCAATCCAGGATAATATAAGCGGTGCTAGTTCACTGTCGTTTCTTAAAATTGAGTAATATTCCATTGTGAACATATACCAAATTTTAATAATCCACTCATGAATTGACGGCCACTTGGGTTGTTTTCACAACCTAGCAATAGTGAATTGTGCTGCCATAAACATTCGGGTGCAGATGTCTTTATCATAGAATGTCTTATGCTCTTTTGCATAGATGCCTAATAATGCTATTGCTGGATCGAATGGTAATTCTATTTTTAGCTCTTTGAGGAATCTCCAAATTCTTTTCCACAGACTTTGCACTAATTTGCAGTCCCACCAACAGTGTAAGAGTGTTCCTGTCTCCCCACATCCTTGCCAGCATTTGTTGTTTTGGGATTTTTTGATAGAGGCCAATCTCACTGGGGTTAGGTGGTATCTCATTGTGGTTTTTATTTGCATTTCTCTAATGATTAGAGTTGTTGAACATTTTTTTATGTATTTGCTGGCCATTATTCTGTCTTCTTTGGAAAAGTTTCTGTTCATTTCCTTTGCCCATTTATAAATGGGGTTTTTTGATTTTTTCTTGTTAATTCTTTTGAGTTCTAGGTAGATTCTTGTTATCAGACCTCTGTCGGAGGTGTAGAGAGCAAATATTTTCTCCCATTCTATAGGTTGTCTATTTGCTCTAGTGATAGTTTCTTTGGCTGTGCAGAAGCTTTTTAATTTGATAAGATCCCATTTGTTTATTTTTGTTGCTGTATTAATTGCTTTGGGGGTCTTCTTCGGGAATTCTTTGCCTAGGCCAATGTCTGTAAGGGTCTTCCCTACATCCTCTTCTAGGATTCTTCAGGTTTCCGGCCTTAGGTTTAGGTCTGTTACCCATCGTGAGTGTATTTTTGTGAGAGGGGAGAGGTAGGGATCCAGTTTCATTTAAATGCACAATATTTTACTTAAGAAGTTTTGCCCCTAGGTTCTAACTCATTCTTTTTCTAGACAAAATTGAAGTTCAGGTACAACAGTACCCA
>CAUYRT010003925.1:0-30449 GCA_963574885.1 Lepilemur ruficaudatus | reverse complement strand
AGAAAGAAATTAATTGGACAACTAAAAATATATAGAAAAAATTAGCTGGGCATGGTGGCGCATGCCTGTAGTCCCAGCTACTTGGGAGGCTGAGGCAGAGGATTGCTTGAGCCCAGGAGTATGAAGTTGCTGTGAGCTAGGCTGATGCCACGGCACTCACTCTAGCCTGGGCAGCAGAGTGAGACAGTGAGACTATGTCTCAAAAAAAAAAAAACAAAAAAAAAAAAAACAAAAGATGGACTTCAAATAGAAACACAGCCACACGAGCCAGCTCACCCTTTATCCCACCCTGTCAGTTGCTTGCAGGTGCCCTGCAGCCCTCTTCCTTAGAGCTGCTTACTGTCTGAAAGTCGTAGACCCTGTCACAGGGCACTCACTTCCCTTGCTTGTTTCTATAAGTCAACACCTTCAACATTAAGAAACCTCAAGTTTGCACGTGAGATGTGTTCCAGATCCTAGATTCCCATGGGTCTGCCAAGACCGGGCAGTCTGAAGGCCCCTCTGAGGAATGACCGAGCACAAGAGTGCAGTTTCCACATCCTCGTGACTTTATCCCCCATGCTCTAAACGATCAGGGACCTCAGCCCCTCAGCCCCTTACCCACCAACAGTCCTTTAAAGACACCAGTGCAAGACCCCTCGGAGAAGCAGATTTGAGATTTCCCTCCAACCTCCTCCAATTATTAAACTCTTTCTGTGCTGTAACACTCACTTTTGCGGTGTATTGGTCTGTTACCACGCAACAGGCCTGAAACTGGTGGACCTATAACAAAGTCTGAAATTTGATTTATTGCATGATAAAAGACTGAGAATTCCTTCTAATGAATAAAGTCAAGTCTTGCTGATTACCAAATAATGATGCTGAACTTAAAGATGAAATAATGCGAAAGAGATATTCTTTGCTACACCTAGTTAAGAGTTTTAATTATAAAAAGGGGATTGGATGTTAATATCAGAATAAAAATTAACAGGATATATTATTCATTCCAAATATATATTATGCTTCAGATATACGTAGAATAAATTGTCATTTGTTTTCAAACCATGTGTGTGTCTTAAATGGTTGTCCCTCTTCCTCCTCCTCCTCCTCTTCTTCTCGGTCTTCTTCCTTGTTAAGATAAGGATTAAAATATCTCTAGGTATTATTCTTCTAAGTAGATATCTAGAACAGTGGAATCGAGCGGAAAACTTCAGTCATAATTGTATGTTTCAAGGTAGTTGATCTAACAAACATCATCCCTCTAGAATACAGTTTTATTGAAGCATATTTCTTATAGAATATACCCAAAGACTCAATGGTGCATAGTAGGAACTCAGTGAATGCATTAAATAATAGTTATTAATTATCTTCAATTATTTTTTAATTAAACTACAAAATATATTTCTACCTCTTAGGGAAAAAATTTAATACAATTTAAGGTTCACTGCTTTCTTTTTTTAAAAAAATGTAATAAAACACACATAACATAAAATTTGCCATCTTAATCACTTTTCACTTCTATGTTTACAGTTCATTAATGGGAAATATATTCATAGTGTTGTACAAACAATCTCCAGAAAATTTACATCTTGTAAAACTGAAATTATATGCCCATGGAACAAATGCCCGTTTTCCCTCCCTCCTCACTGGCCACCTCCATCCTGCTTACTGCTTCTATGAATCTGACTACTCTACACAGCTCATGTAGTATGTGCCTCCTTGTGACTTACTTCACTTAGTATAATGTCCTCAAGCTTCACACAGGTTGCAGCATGTGTCAGAATTTCCTTCCTTTTTAAGGCTGATAACTATCACTATAGATAGATATAGATATAGATATTCCTTATTTAACTTTTTCATTCATTGTTGGCCAGTTGAATTAAGTTCACTATTTGGCTATTGTGAATAGCATTGTTATGAGCATGGGTGTACAAACATTTCTTCAAGACCTTGCCTTCGATTTCTGGATACACATTCATAGGTTGAATTGATGGATCATGTAGTAACTCTATTTTTAATTTGTTGAGAAACAGTCATCCTGTTCTCCAAAGTAGCTGCACTATTTTAAATCCTTACAAAGAGTACACAAAGATCTCTAGGAGAAAGAAGATGCTTACATTATTAGAAACATACTGTGTTAGCTGATAAATGCCAAACTATTAATGTATACGTGTCCTATTAAAATGTATTTGTTGTCTATTTCAAGGTTCAATTAACATAAGCAAGGATGGATTTCTGCTTCCAATGTTTTTCTGCTTCTGACATTTTTATGCTCTGCTTCCAATACTTGTTATTTTCTGTTTTTAATTTTTTTTAATGTATAGTAGCCTCCTGATGGGTGTGATGTTATAGCTCAATGTGGTTTTGATTTGCATTTCCCTAATGGTGAGTGATTTTCAGCATCTTTTCAAATGTTTGTTGATCGTTTATATTTCTTTGGAGAAATGCCTACCCAAATCATTCATCCATTTTTTAATCAGGCTGTATGTTTTATTCTTGTTTAATTGTAGAATTTTTAAAAATATTCTGCATATTAACCCTCTTTTGGATACATGACTTAAATATATCTGCTCTAATTTTGTAGGTTGACTTTTTCACTGTTATGTGTGCCATTTAATGCACAGAAGTTTTTAATTTTTGTGTAATCCAATTTATATATTTATACTTTGTTTTACCTGTGCTTTTGGTGTCATATCAAAAAAATCATTGCCAAATACAATGTGATGTTTTTCTCTATGTTTTCTTCTAAGATTTTCATAAATTTAGGTCTTATGCTTAAACCTCTTATCCATTTTTAATTTATTAGTATACACTGTGTAAGATGAAGGTCTAACAATTCTTTTGTATGTGGTTATCCAATTTTGCCAACACCCTTTGTTGGAAAGACAGTCCTTACACATTGAATGGTTTTCAGATCCTTGTAAAAAATCACTTCAATACCTACGAGGGGGTTTGTTTCTGGGGTTTATTTCTTAGCTTTCTTTTCTGTTATATTGGCCTATATTTCTATCTTTATTAATGTGGAGAAACATAACTGATTTTTGACTATTGCTTTTGTATCCTGCAACTTTGCTGAGTTCATTCACTAGTTATTATTTTTTTTTATTTTTTGTGGAACATTTAGGATGTTCTACACATAAGTTAATGCCACCTGCAAATGGAGATAATTTTACTTCTTCCTTTCATATTTGGATAAGTTTTATTTCTTTTTCTAGTCTAATTGCTCTGGCTAAGATTTCCAGCTCTGTACTGAGAAAAAGTGGCAAAAGTAGGCATTTTTCTCCTGTTCCTGCTCTTAGAGAAAAAGCTTTCAGTCTTCACCACTGATAATTATGCAGCTGTGGGCTGGTCACGTCTGGCCTTTATTATGTCCAGGGAGTTTCCTTCTATTTGGTTTGTTGAGTGGTTTCATCATTAAAGGATGTTGAATTGTGTCAAATGTTTTTTTTCTGATCAATTGAGCTGATAATGTATTTTTTAATAGAATGTTGTTCATTCTGTTAATGTGGTGTGTTACTCTGGTTGATTTTCATATGTGGAAGCATCCTCACACTCCAGGAAGAAATCATACTTGGTCATAACATACAGTTCTTGTAATGAGTGGTTGAACTTTGTTTGCTACTCTCTTGCATATATTGATATGTAAGATATTGATGCATAATCAGGGATATTTCTTCATTTGTCTATAAAGCTTTAATTCTCCAGAGCCTAAAAAATGAAAAATACACATTAATTTTATTAGTATTTCACCCATTTTAAAAAGACAAAAATTAGACAATAAGATTGCCAAAATTCTACCTAATACTCAACCATGCATTGTGCATAGCTAACTGAAAACGTATTTCAAAAATTGATGGCTTACTACTGAAGCTAATGCAACACCGCTACCGCCTTCCTTCCCAAGTTAGCCCCAAATACCCGTGATGTCCAAAACCTACACTTACCTCATGTTTACTTATTTCTGTCTCTTGGGTGTGCTTTGTGTATTTCTATCCCCATGTTTTTGCTTTTTTTGCCCCTGGTTATGTGACTCGTCCTTCTTTCTCACTCTGTCTAGTACGGTAGGTCATCTGTGGTCCAGGTGATACACGAACCGTCTGTGTACTCTCCTCGGATCCTAGGAAGTGCCAGTCCCTCTAGGGCAGAATTGCTTTGTATTCTCTCCAAATCCCAGTGTTTTCCAGGGATAAAGAATTTACCACATAACTATGTAGCCAATTTCAGTACAATTTTTCTTTTTGATTGAAAAAAATGTAGCTTTTCCATAATTTTCTTCCTTCCTGTTTCCAGAATTAAATAAAAATTTAATCTCTTTCTTTATAAAGGAGCCCTTCAAAAATTAGGAGTGTTATTATAAATGTTTTAAGTTACTATTTTCCAGACTAAACACATTCATTTATTCTTATGACATGATTTATAGACTCTTCCATACCCGGTCACCAGCTCCTTGATGTGCTATAATTATGTTCATCTGGTGTAATAAAGTAGTATGGGCCTTTCTGATGATGTGATTAAATAGAGAAATATATCAAGTTCACGGACGGGGAAAACTTGATACTGTAAAAATGTCAAATTCATTCATATTTTTGTAAAATCTTACAAAATTTTTGTAAAATTATAATCTCAATTTAAGATTCTAAAATTAATAGGGAAGAACAAATACACAAGAAAAGCACAGTGACATTTTAAAAGAATCAGCAAATGCATGGAACCAAATATTGCTAAAATATCATAATTAAAATAATTCTTATGGCTGAGAAATAGACATAGTTTAATTGAATATGTGTTTATATGTAATGTTATGTACATATTTTTATATATTAATATAAGTAAAAGGTATTTCAAGTCAGTGGCAAAAGGAAACATTTCCCCACGTATGGTGTCAAAACATTGCTCATTTGAAAAATAAATAGAATACAATTCATAACTCATCCCTTTCAGATAAATAAATTTCAGAGGACATAAAAATCTAAATATGAAAAGGAAACCATCCAAAATAAGTGTAACTACAGAAGGTCAGGCCTTCAGCTGTGTCCTTGCTCAGTGACTTATCTAGTGTTCACAGCCTTTTTTACTACAGTTAGACTCTCCTCTCCTGCCGGAATATTACCTTCATTATCAACATGCACCTCAGATTATACATGTTTAATACCCTCCCTCAAGTCTTCCATCCCTTTGTCTATTATCTCCTCATTCTCTTCTCCCACTAGAGCATAACGTTTTCAGAAGTCTTCTATATCCTTGCCTTCAATTCCTCAGCATCTACCTACTCTTCATTTCAATCATCTTTCACTCCATTTGCTGCCTGGAATCTCTTCTCTGTGTGTAGGTTATTATTGCCATGCAGTCTGCTAAAGACTTGGTCCAAGACGCTCTCTTAAATGTAACCGGTTTCTCAGCAACATTGACGTGGGTCCCTCCCGCCCCCACCCCCGGCTCACTCCCTTTTGCCTTTTTTCCCCTGGTTATGTGACCTTGTCCTTCTTTCCCACTCTGTCTAGTACTGTAGATCATCTGTGGTCCTTTTGCTACCTGTCTGTGACCCCACATTTGCCTAGCCTTCCTCCACGATCCTGGGGGACGAAGGTGTAGACCCTGGTGTTGTGCCTCCTGCCTTAGAACTTCATATTTGGCATACCCCTCAGACTTGTTTTTTTTCCACTTTCAATTTGCTCTCTCAGATGAAAATGACAAAGGAGAATGATTATATGATTATATGTTATGCTAAAGCAGCTGAGGTATACACAAACCATTCCAAGGTACCACTCAGTGAAACTTAACTGTTTAAGAACATGTTCGATACTGAAAATGTTATCAATGTCCAAGCTTAACTGGTGTATACCGGTGGAAATATGTGATCTTTATTAATGTAGTCATTAAAATACGTATGAACTGCCAGGCATTGTAATATAGCACTTTTTACTTTTAGAAATGTACTGTAAAATTCTTCTTTCTCTACTACTTTATAATATCTGCTCTGTTATTGATGTGTTGTTCTTTGAGTAAGGCATCATACTCTCCTTAAATATGTTAGAATTTTAAAACCTACTCCATCAGCATACTACTCTACTTCTATAATTTACTGCTGGTAGCTTAGTTCTTTACCGTTACACCTAATGTATGAATTACTCATTTTAATGCTGCATTAAACTAGCTTAATTATAGCCAGACATTTTCCATACAAAATACTCAGGATTCTGAACATTAGCCTGAATTTTTCACCTTTTCCTTGTGTATGTCCATATATGACCCCAGTGATGTTAAGTATTTTCAAACCAATCGATCTTATACAATTTCCCTCCAATAATCTCTGAAATACAGATTTTGTGGAGCAGTAGGCTGTAATACAATTTTACCAGGGAGCTTGATGCCATCATCCCTATTAATTTTGTTAATTGGCTCCCTCTTAGAGTCCCAGAAGAGGGAGAGAAGTGTGATAATCCAAACCGCCCTTTCTCCATATAAATTAAAGGACGTGGCCCCTCAAATTTTGTTCTCAGTTATTTCATTTTCTTTGCATACACTTTTTTCTGAGGTGATTTCATTCAGTCTCATGGTTTTTAGTATCACTTATACGCCTCAGGCTTCCTACTTGAAACCTGTGACCTAGTTGTTTCTTAGGCATCTCCAGCTTGACACAATCCTCCCTTCCATTCTACTGGCGTAATTCCCAGCTCTTCTGGACTGCGCGACCGAACGTGTCGTCCACCCCTTAACTCAGGCTCCAGAGTCACTCAGGATTCTTTGTTTTCCTCTCATTTTACATCCCAGTCTGACAGTTAATTCTATTTATTATGCCAAATAAAAAACTCTTACACCTAGCTCCTCTTACAATTTTTGTAGCTAAAACCTAGTCTCAGCCACTAACTCTCTCCCGCGGTACCCCAAGAAGGAAAAGAAAAACAGCTCTGAAAGAAGGAGAATAAGCAATACACCGTCTCTAAAACACTTACTGTGTGTCCAGGTGCCTGGATTAGAATACAGATGTTACCTGTGTGTTAGGTAACTGGCATTCGTATTACTCTAATCTTTTTGTGCCTGTACCTCTGTGACTGTTTCTTCACTCATAGTATGGGCATAGTGATAGTGCCTACTTCATTGCATTTTTTTTGATATTAAATGTGTTAGTATATATAAAGTGCATAAAGCAGTATTTATAATATGTAATACACGATTTTGAGCTATATAAATAATGCAACATTCTCTAAATGCTGCCACTTCAAAAATAACATTCCTAGATCACAAAAGATCTACAAAACAAGTTAAACAGCAAATTAATAAGAATAAAAATACAGACTATCAGTAATTATTATAAAGATGTAATATTTGAGAGATTGCAACATCGAAGCAAAAACAGAAAAAGGAATTCAAACATAATCTAGACTCAGACACTGGCACAGAGAGATGTCTAATTTATTTTTAAAAAAATCAAAGAATCTGTTAGTTGCCTACACTTACCTTAGGGAGACTGAGCAATGTAGTACAAAATCCCTGACAAATTTCTAAGTGTCTGGCTGGGAAAGTAAGCAAATAAATACAATTATGTCAGCGAGAGAGGGATGTGTGAGTGGAGAAATGAGTCCTTCCTCAGAACAGCAATGGAAATAGATGATCTTTAAAAAAAAAATGATACTGAATCAATGAATATTCATATTGAAGGAGTATCTTCATTACCCACAGCATATACGAAAATCAGTTTCAGATGTGTTACATACCTAAATAAAAGAGGTAAAAAGAGACCACTTTTGGAAGACAACAAAGGGAAATATATTCGTGCCAATGAAGGTGATAAAGATTTCTTAACTGCTTGCAAAATTACTAACCATAAAGAAAAATAATGATAATTAAAATCAAGAAATTACATTCATTATAAAAAGCATAAAAATGAAAAGCAAGCCACAGAATGAAGTAGGAGTGAATATTTGCATATACAAAGAGTTCGTATCAATAATATATAAAGAATTCAAATAAACCAGTAAAAAGAAGAAGACAAATGAATAACAATGAATGAAATACTTAAACAAGTATTTTAAAAAGGAGGATAGCCAGATTGACCAAAAAAAAAAAAAAATGAAAAAGTTGTTAACATTGTTAGATATTAGGGAAATTCAATTATAATGTAATGTGAAATCTCTATACATTATCCAGAGTGAATACAATGAAAGAACAGAAAGTACTAAATGTTTGGTGAGTATAGTGGTATCTATTATAGCTGAATAGATTCCTTCCTACGACCCAGGACTTTCTCTCTCCGCACATATTGGTGCACTAAAAGACATGTACCAGAACGTTCATAATGGCCTTATTTGCATCAGTTAAACACTGGAAACAAAATCATGACCATTTATTAAAAGAATAGATAAATGAAAAATATACTTCCTATAATGAACTAGTTTACAGCAATAAGAATAATTTAAATGCTTCTATAGGAGTCAATGCCTCAAACATAATAATAAGAAAACAATTAAATCAAAGAATGCATGTGTATATGATTATTTCACTTGTATATCATACCTCTACAAACAAGAAAAATAAAGGCAAGACAGTTACCCTTGGGAGGATGAGTTGTTATTAACTTCAAAGAGAATTCTAGGCGTTGTAACATACTAATATTTCTTTTTTAAGGAGCTGGATATATGATACTTTCTTAGTGACAAATTATCAAGCCCTACAGTTAACAATTTGTCCATCCAGAACAAAGTGAATTTAAGAAATATGGAGAATTTTTTTTTCTCCCATTCTGTAGATTGTCAGTTTGCTCTCGTGACAGTTTCTTTGGCTGTGCAGAAGCTTTTTAATTTGATCAGGTCCCATTTATTTATTTTTGTTGTTGTTGTGATTGCCTTTGGGGTCTTCTTCCTAAATTCTTTGCCTAGGCCAATGTCTGTTAGAGTTTTCCAACATTTTCTTCTAGAATTCTTTTAGTTTCATGCCTTAGGTTTAAGTCTGTTATCCATCATGAGTTGATTTTTGTGAAAGGTGAGAGGTGCGGATCCTGTTTCAGTCTTCTACATGTGGCTATCCAAATAAATGGAAAATAAATGACTGAAGACAATTTGGGCAGAAAACTTCTGAATGTCTAGGCTGGAAAGTAAATAAATAAATGAAATTGTATCAGCTAGAAAGGGACATGTGATTATAGAAATAAGTTTTCTATTTTTTGGATTCATTTTATAGGTCATACATTACAAATGTTTGTATATAAATCATTCAATTATTCAATAAATTCAAAAGCTAATAATGCAAGAGAATGATGGAATAATAGACCAAAGTCTTAGAAATTCAAGAAAGTATAATATTCAAAGATTGGCCATTAAAAGAAAGATAAATATTTTATCTGTTGATAGAAGGGAAGAGGAGACTATATTTAATTTATATAAATTAATATAAAATGTGGTATACTAATAGGGAATTTTTAATGAAATAAAATTTGACATATAAAGAGTTTGGTGTAAATTAACTTTGTCTCGAAACTCACTTAAACAGAGCTATTCCCTCAGGTTTATAATTGTGTTTTTAAACATGATTTCACACATGGGGGAGGTGGTCTAAGGGCAGTAGCTTTCAAAAAGAGCACAAAACTGACCCATTCATGAATGACTTATTTATTAATATAAGGCATCTCTCGGCAGTACGTTTCCACTTGCTGTTTTTTTCTTTTTATCCAGAGAATGATATGTAGAACAGTAGCATTTTCTTCAAATAGGCTCTGCCCTTCACTTACTTCCAGGGTTCTTGCCTTCTGTTTCCAAATTTCAGCTTAAAGCAATTATAAGTTTCTCTGGCATAATTAGGCCACCTGTCAGTTACCTAATTTGATAGGTAGATTATTTTGTCACTCTCTCCTCTACGAGATACACTGATAAATTCCCTTCTGACCATGATAGAAGTTCCTTTATTATTTTAAATCATTCTCTCATCCATATTCATCACTTTTCTGCCAAATTTCACTTTTTTTTAAAACTAAAGTTCACTCTTAAAAGCCTGGGCTGTCAGCCAGCTGAACTTTTGGGCTAGAAGATATATTTAAATTTTGCCAAACTTGATTTTAAACATTACATCGACACCTTTGTCAAAATCCTTATTGCAATTTGTCTAGTACTTTCTTGGTAAAGTTGAAATTTAATCTTCCTAATTAATCTCTACCTACACAACATCTACTACTATCCACACCTAGAAAATAATGTTTTACATTGATTTATTTGAGAACATTAACATGAGAAAGTTCTTTTTATTTTTTTATAATAGCTGTAAAATTATTTGGAAAACGTCATTCCAGGGATTTGGACTTAGTCTTCTGCATCCCCTGTGAGGATCCTGTATCACATTGCCCCATGTTTCAATATTTTCATATTTCTAACACCCCACCTTTCTCACACCTCCACAACAGCTCCTGTGCAGTCAGTCTGTATCGTTGTCTGTCGAAAGGTGACCGGTCGACCTGTGTGAATTTCCACGTGAACAGAGTGATTGAGAGAAATTAAGTGTGTGGACTGCAAGGAAAGCAGAGCATGTGACTTGGCTCAGAAAGAGCCTAAAAGAACTTGAAATTCAGGAAAAAAAAAATTCAGGTATTTGAGGGAAAATGGTAAAATTAGAAAACTTTCAACCACTATTTTCACAAGTGACAAATGACCCTCCCCCCTCAAAGTGGTGGCATCTCAGGCTCAGTTGGGGACAGAAAGAGGCACAGAAGACCTGGTCTTGATGACTGTACGTAGGACACACCTGTAGCATCTCATGTCTCCTTTTCCCTCCTTTCCTTCACCCTTTTCTTCTGTGTTGTGCACGCCTTCAGTTTCAGTTTCTGGGCAGTGTGTAGTATTTTCTCCTATATTTGCATATATCCTTCCTTTTCCAATAAGACTAATGGTCCCAATTGGGATATGTGTGAACATTCACTCCAAAGGGATGCTGTGACAGACAGCCTTTTTGACTTAAACGATTCTCTCTGGAATGGATTAGCAGGGGCGGGGACAAAACATTATGTTAAGTGACATGAACCAAGCACCGAAAGACAAATCTGGCATGATCTCATTCATTGTGGGAGCTAAAATTTAAAACAGTTTATCTCATGGAGGTAGAGAGTAGAATGATGGTAACCAGGAGCTGGGAAGGGCGGTGGGGAAGGGGGGATAAAGTAGGATGGTTAATGGGTGCAAAAATATAGTTAGGTGGTTATGTAGATGAATAGTATTTGACAGCACAACTAAGTGACTATAGTCAACAATAAGGGTATACTTTAAAATAACTGAAAGAGTGGAATTGCAATGTTCCTAACACAATGATAAATGTTTGAAGTGATAGATACCCAATTCCCTGATTTGATTATTATGCATTGTATGCCTGTATCAAAATTACATGCACCCCACAAATATTTACAACTATTTATAACCCTAACAATCAAAAATAAAAAATTTTAAAAAACAAAACCAAAACAAAACCCTGCCTAGAGTGTTGATCTGAGGTTGATACTGATTTAGAAAAAGGAGTTCTATAATTTGGGCTGGGTTTAAGCCAGGAGCTGGGTTAAATAATACAAATTGGTTTGTAGAATAAGCACAGACAGGAAAAGTCCTATACTTCAAAGATTACTCCTAAATTAAACAATAAAGAATTAAATTTAAATCCCTACTCACAGGTTTTGTGTCATTTTGAATGACATTTGATCTGAAATCATTTCTTGTTACTATTCTAAATGAAGAAATGTACAAGTAGTGTGTCCGACTAATTTTAGATGTATGGCCGTTAGATAAGGAGCAGATGAGGACAGATGAACTCCATCAGCTGTTTTGCGATTGCACTGAGCTATCAGCAGCTTCGCGCTACCACGGTGCTCAGGACTGTGTGGCAGTGAAGACAGGACTCAGCTTCCTTGTAGTTTTATTTGATCTCCTGTTGACCTGAATAAAAGCAATTTCTGATGCATAAAAGGGCAAAAAAATGCACATTATTTTACTTTTTATTTAGAATAGTAATCATAAATCATGATAAAAATTTCCTCCTAGGTCCATCATATACATATCTTAATTACTTTTTCATGCAAATTTGAAGTGTCTAAGCTCTTTCCAGCAAGTTCTATGACAACATAAAGTTTGCACTTTAAAAGATTTTATATAATTTTTGAACAAGAAAATAACAAAATTAAAATCATATAATTAGTGTTGACATTAAGGATTAAAAATATATTACTTAATTGGAAATTGGCTAGGCTAAATACGATAATTAAGATGGATTATTAAGCAAATTAAAATATATTTGGACTTTAAAAGTGTTTGGGCATAAAAATATTTTCTAGGCTTTTCAATTATAATTTAAATGTTAAATTAGCCTGATTAATAATTTATTATTTTTGTATATAATTCCAGAAAAAGGAAAAAAGATAAAAAAGTTTAGTTTTATTTTTCCTCTATATCTATATATACACACACATATGTACCTGCATCTATACCTATACTTATATATACACACACATGCACACACAAATATATAAGTACATACATGATAAGGATACAGAGTATATATGATATACATAGGTTAGCATATACTTATAATTTGAATATATAAATATTATATACATTACCATATATAATACATATAAGATATTTTCTACCTGATGCTTATATAGCATTATATTTGTAACAGTTCTCAGAAGTGAAAGTGGACAAATTGGTAAAAAATTGAAAACAGATAGCAATGATTTAAATTTCAGAATAAAATTATTTTTACCAAATGTGTGACCCAGATGAAAAACTAAAAATATTTTTGGAATTCAAATTTTGTTTCGAAAAATCAGGAAGGTTTTCTGATGGATGATTTTTAAAATTTATGTTAAAAATTTTCTAATCTGCTTTACTTAACTTTTTTGGATTTTTTTGTGTATTTTTAGGTTAATTTTTTTATATGCATGTATACTTTTCCCTTTACTGTTCATGTAACCTATTTTCCTCGGATCAGTGGGCTAACAGTATCAGTAAGTGAATGCTTATTTAGCTTATTGAACATGGATACTTCATTCAGAGAAAGAAACTCACACAGCATAGGTCTAGGATACAAAAAAACATAATTACTTGATTTTTTTCCTCTTTTATTTGAATAATTCTGTTTTGGAGAGTTAATCAAATATTCCTTTTAAAGCAAATGGGAAGGGATAATTCTTTGTCCTATTTAAAAATAGATAATCTATTTAAAATAGATACATCAGACTGGATTGGACAGCCTGGTGAGGGTTGGGGTGAATCTATTATTTTTAGATTGTAATCTCACTTCCTTTTTCTGCACAATTTTCAGACACAATGAAGCCACTGGTTGTCTGACCTTTCTGTAGAAAGACTGAGCAACACAGAAGAAAAGCTTTGGCAAGAGACCTCAGCTCCTTCCTGGGAAACTGCACACCCATAGGCAAGACCTTCGGTAACCATATGCCACAGTGTCTACACCTGTGTGTGCAGAAGTCACACATATCCTCCTGGTGAATCTCCATGGAATGCTGTTTCCTTGGTCCGGAAGACGGGAACCGGAACAAATTGTTTTCTGCAAGCATGTCGGCGTATGCCCATCACAGCTCACAGGGCAGCAAGACCCTACCTGAGAGATCAACTCCATTTTAAGGACAGAATAAAGGCTCTTCTTGCTCTTGATCTTCTTATAATCATTTCTGTGGCTTTAGGAAATCCTTTCTTTCCCAATTTCCTTGCACATTGTAGCCTTCCCTCAGACATCATCAACATCTGGGCCCTTTAGTAGTTGTTGTTTTGGTTTGGTTTTTAAATCAAATTTGCACCCATATCATGCCCTGCTGTTAGATGGAGGTACTCATGTGATGACTGTTTATGAATTTGGATCTGGGGCAAAACTGATACATTGATCATATATGGAAGGAAAGAATGATACCTTTAAAATAAGGTTTTCCATTATTCTCTACTAAAATGCCTAAAATTAGATGTTTTTTTCACAGCAGAAATCAAGTTACCTCAAAGATCTCCTTCAGGGTCCACCTAAAAAATTACTAATGTTCTATTCACAATTTTTGGGAGTTATTAATTTGTTACATTGTGTATGCTAAATTGCTTTGAGCTTCTTCTGGTTTCCCTCACATCACAGAGCATGCTACATTAACTTGCCAATGAAAGGTGACTGCCCAATTTATAGTCCTATTATCCCTACGGAAAGGAGGGAAGAACAAACAGGAAGGAAGAAGTTTGAGTTTACTTGACTATATCATGTTATTGTTTTTAAGACAGCAAAAAAAAGCCTCTGAATTTCTTTCAACTTAAACCCATTACAGTTGCATAAACATTTGAGTTACAATTTTCAGAGTGCTTCCCAGTGTATATTATATACTTGTAGAGAGTTTAATTAATAGTCTACGAGCTATACTTAGCCTTCTTTTAAAACTAAAAGAACCTGAAATCTGGGAGAGCAAGTAAAGAGCACAGGTTACATTTTAAAGAACGGAGCTATTTCGTGGCTTGATCGCTCATTCCTTTTCTGCTTTTCTCTTAAACAAAAAGGGATTTTATTAGTTCTCATAAATGGATGTTCAGGGTTTAGCTGCGTGATGTCATTAGGGACTCTGGGCTCTCCCCATGTCTCTGTCTCCGTCCTCTGTGCGATGGCTTCACCTCGGGCTTGCGCCCTTCACGGCTGAGCAATGACCGCAGCAGTTTCAAGTTCCATATTGACATATGAGCCTATCTAGAAAAGGAAGTGGGGCCATCTCTTTCTCACTGTTAGCATTTTTTTCTACCATTTTTACCATAACATAAAGTTTTAACCATTTTAAGTGTACAGTTTAATGGCATCAAGTTTATTCACACTGCTATGCTACCTCTGCTATCCATCTCTTGAACTTTTTTTATTATCCCAACCTGAAATTCTCTACTTATTAAACAATAAATCCTCCCTCACTCCAACCCCCAGTAGCCACCTTTCTACTTTCTGTCTCTATGAATATGATCATTCTGAGAACATCGTGGAATCACATCAAGTGTGTCTAATGTATGTCACTTAATACAGTATTTTCAGAGTTCATCCATGATGTAGAATGTAGCAGAATTTCATTTCTGTTATAAGGTTGGACAAAATTTCTTTGTATGGACATACTACATTTTGTCTATCCCTTTGTAGATGAACATTAGTGTTGTTTCTACCTTTTGGCTGTTATGAATACTGGTGTACAAATAACTGTTTATCTAGAAGTGAAATTGCTGGATCATATGGTAATTCTATGTTTAATTTTTTGAGGAGCCACCACACTGTTTTCCACAGCAGCTGCACCATTTTCCATTTTCACCAGCAGTGCACAAGGGTCCCAGTTTCTCCGCGTCCTCGCCTTGCCATTTTATGCTTGTCTGTGTCCATGCGTGTTTATAGTGGCTGTCCCAATGAGTGTGAAGTGGCACATAATTTTGGTTCTGATTTGCATCTCCCTAATGACTACTGATGTTGAGTATCTTTCCATGTGCTTGTTGGCAATTTGTATATCATCTTTGAATAAATGTCTACTTAAGTTTTTAGTCCATTTTTGAATCAAGTGGTTGTATTTTGTTAATGTCAAATTGAAGAAATTGTTTATATATTCTGGATAGCCATCCTTATCAGATATATGATTTGTCAATATTTTCTTCCTTTCTGTGGGTTGCCTTTCCAGTTTACGATAGTATCCTTTAATGCACAAAAGTCTTTAATTTGGATGAAGGGCAATTTTATATATATCTCCGTTTTGTTGCCTATACTGTTGGTGTCATATTCAAAAAATCATTGCCAAATATCAAATCATGAGCTTTCTCTTAATGTTTTGTTTCAGAATTTTATAATTAGTTTTATAGTTTTTGCTCTTATGTTTAGTTATTTGATGCATTTTCCGGTTGTTTGTATGTGGTATAAGTTCAGGGCCCCACTTCACTCTTTTACATGAGGACATCTAGCTCTCCCGATACCATTTGTTGAAGAGACTGTCTTTTCCCCATGGATTGGTTTTGGTGCACTGGACGGAAATCATTAGATCACATCAGTGATGGTTTATTTCTGGGTGCTCTTCTTTTCAACTGGTCTAGGTGTCTGTCTTTACAGCAGTACCACACCTTTTTGATTACTGGAAATTTGAAGTAAGTTCTGAAATGAGAAAGTGTGAATCCTCAAACTTTTTAAAGATTCAACATCTTTTTCAAGATTATTTCAGTTATTTCTTGATATTCAATATGAATTTTAGCATGAGTTTTTGCACCTCTGCAGAAAACATGCTTGGGCTTTTGAGAGGTTTTTGCATCAAATCTGTAGAGGGCTTTAGGTGGTATTGACATCTAAACAATATCAAGTCTTATAATCCAAGAACGAGGGGAGTCTTTCCGCTGTGTGTTATCTGTAATTTCCTTCAGTAGTGTTTTGCAGGTTTTAGTATAAAAGCACATTGTTTTCTAGGTTAAGTTTATTCCTAAATATGTTACTTTTTTCGTTCTATTGTAAATAGAGTTCTTCTCTTAATTCCCTGTTTAGACTGTTCCTTGTTAACACATAGAAACACAACTGACTTTAATGTATGTATTTTGTATCCTGAAACTTTGCTGAATATGTTTATTACTTCTATCAGTTTCTTTGGGGGAAACAAGACTGATTCTTAAGGGTTTTCTAAATGTAAGACTGTGTCATTTGTAAACAGAAATAACTTTAATTCTTTCTTTCCCATATGGATGCCTTTTATCTCTTTTCCTTTTTTAAATTTGTGCTAATATATGGGGTACTGGAGAAATTTTTACATGTATACAATGAATAGAGATCGAGTCATGGTGTTTGGGGCATCCATTTCTTCATGGTGCATCTTGGAGGATAGTGCATTTTTAGGAATTTTTCCATTTCATCTAGTTCATCCAATATGTTGGTGCAGAATGGTTCTAGTGCCTTTACTCCTTTCATTTCTATAAGATCAGTAGTGATATCTTCACTTTCATTTCTGACTTTAGAAATTTGAATCTTCTCTCTGTCTCTTTTTTAGTCTATCTAAATGTCAATTTTGTTAATCTTTTTGAAGAACCAACTTTTTGTTTTATTGATTTTCTCCATTGTTCTGTTTTATATTTCAATTTCCTTCACTGTAATCTTTATTATTTCCTTCCTTTTTTTTTTTGACTTGGGTTTAAATTTTTCTCTTGGTCCTTAAGGTGAAAATTTATTTGAGATATTTATTTTTAGTGTAAGCATGAATAGCTACAAATTTCCCTCTTAGCACTGTTTTCTCTACATCCTGTAAGTTCTTGTTTACATTTTCCTCGATATATTTTCTACTTTTTCTTATAATTTTTCTTTTGACCCAGTGGTTATTTTAAGAGTGTGTTGATTAATTTCCACATATTTGTGAATTTTACGGTTTTCCTTTTGCTAGTGACTTCTGTTTTTATTACATTGTCATCGCAAAAGATACTTGGCATGGTTTTAAATTTTTAAATTTATTAAGACTTTTTTCATGGCCTAATATAACATATGGACTATCCTGTACAATGATCCATGTACACTTAAGAAAAGCATGTGCTCTGCTATTGTTAGCTGGGGTATTCTGCCTGTCTGTCAGGTCCAATGGGTCCACAGGATTCCTCTTGTTTTCTATTTGCTTATTGATCTTCTGTCCCTTTGCTCCTTCCCTTACCGAAAGTGAGGTACGGAAGTCTCCAACCACTATTGCAGAGCTGGCAATTCCTCCCTTTAATACTGTCAGTATTTGATTCATGTGTGTTGGAGCTCTGATGTTTGGTATATTCATGTTTATAATTGTTATATCTACTGAGAGAATTGACTCTTATCAATGTGTAATGTCCTTGTTTGTCTCTTGTAAAAGTTTTCATTTAAGGTGTATTTGGTCTGATGTTAGAAATATACCCTAGCTTTCTTTTTATTATACATGAAATATCTCGGATATCTCTTTCTTTCATTTCCTGTCAACCTATGTGTGCCTTTAAATCTGAAATGAGTCACTTGTAGACCAATAAAGCTGGATCTTTTTTTTTTCCCCATTCTGTCCATTAATGTCTTTGATTGAGGACTTTACACTATTTACATTTAAGTTAATTACCAATTGGGAACAACCTACTTTTGTCATTTTGTTACTTGTTTTCTCTATGTGTTGTTGTCTTTTTCTCTGCGTTTTCTCCATTTCTGTGTGTTTTTTTTTTTTTTTGTAGTGACACTTTTTGATTCCCTTCTCATTTCCTTTTATGTATATTCTATAGATATTTTCTTTGTGATTGCCTTGGGGATTACATATAACATCCTTACGTCCTCATGTTATAACAATCTATTTTAAATTGATACCAACTTACATTTACTTGCATAAAGATTCTATTTCTTTAAACTTTTTCTTCCCCAACTTTGTTATTTATGACATAAATTGCAGCATTCATTATACATTGTGTATCAGTGACATAGATTATAATTATTTTTATTTCTTTGTGTTTTGTAGAGCACACAAATAAAAATCAAATGGAAAGTGTAGTTACAAACCAAAATTACAGTAATGCTAGTTTGTGTATTTGTTTGTGCTTTTACCCTTACTGGAGATCTTTATATCTTCATATAACTCCAAGTTACTCTCTACTGTCCTTTCATTTCAACACGAGGGTCACCTTTCCCATTTTTTGCAGGGCACATCTAGAAGTATTATAATAAATTCTCTTAGCTTTCATTATCTGGTAATGTCTTAATTTCTCCCTCTTTTATGATGGAGCAATTTGCTGTCTATAGAAATCTCAGTCTTCAGGGTTTTTTCTTTTTTATCACTTTAAATATATCCTCCCACTTCCTCTAATCTGCAAGATTTCTGCTGAGAAATTGGCAGACGATTTTACGGAAGATGTTTCGTGTCCATTGATTCTCTTTTTGTGCTGCTTTGGAGAGTCTCTCGTTGGCCTTGGCTTCCAACAGTGGGGCTGGAGCATGTTTTGCTGTTGTTCTCTACAGATTTTGCTACTTGGAGTTTGTTGAGATTCTTGGATTTTGAGATTCAAATATGTCATCATATATGGGATGTTTTCAGTCATTATTTCTTCAAATAGTCCATCTCACCCTTCCTTTCTTCCTTCTTGTCCGGGGCTCTGACAATGTGCGTTGGTCAGCTCAGTGCAGGGGCTTTCACTAATTAGCCTGGCCTACCAAGAACCTAGGGATTAGCCCTATATAAGAGTTCATATTTTTCAGTTCTTTTCTGAGCATGAGTCCTGCTGGGGCTTGTGTGTGGCTTTTTATGCCCCCATGTTCAAGGCTGCTTTGAGATATCTTAATTTCACAGCATTTTGTCCCAGGTTCTCCCCAGGCATTTCATGGTCCCCTGCATGTCCCTGCCCATAAACTCTCGCTCCAGGCAGCTCTCGGTCTCTAGTCTTCTGGCAGCTTTCATGAAAGTAACCACTGCTTATCTGAGATATAGAAGAGGCAGAGACCTGTCCTTCAGGAGGCCTACAGACAGGTTAAAATGTGGTAACTGCAGTCTGAGCTGCTGCTTCTGGTTTGAAGGAAAGAATTAGAAACTGCACTGCTGTCACCTCCAAACCAAGCCTATACCGAGGTTTAAATTCTATGAAGTGTACTACCATTTTCTGTTTGGCTTTGTCTTGATTGGGTGTTTACTTGGTTGCTACAGATCTTTGTTATCCACAGCTCCTATGAGGTTATTTTAGCCTGTTCATAGCTGCGTTTTTGATGATTTCATAGGGGAATGGGGACTTGGAGCTTCCTATTAGGCTGTTTTGCTGAAATCATTCTCCAGATCATTTATTTTTAATTCCACAGAATATTCTATTTTATGGATTGCTGTAGTATTTATCCATTTACCTATTGAAGGACATCTTGATTGCTGTCAGGTTTGGGCCATTATGAATAACATTGTTATAAGTATTGGTGCACAGGCTATGGTGTGGACATAAGTTTTCAAGTTATCTGGACAACCACTGAGTAGCATGAGTGCTGGGTCATGTGGTGAGAGTACATTTTCTTTTGTAAGAAATTCGCTAAATAGTCTTCCAGACTATATCATTTTGCAAGTCCACCAGCTATGAAAGAATACCCTTGGCTTCACATCCTCACCAGAATTTAGTATTGTCAATGTTTTGTATTTTCATCATCTTAATAGGTAAGTAGCGTTATCTTCTTGTTGTTTTAATTTGCAGTTCTCTAATCATATAATATTAAGCATTTCTTGATATGCTCAGTTGCCATCTCTATAGCTTTTGTTGGTGATGTGTGTTCAGATTTTTGGCTCATTTATCAATTGTGTTGTATTTTTTCTAAATTGTTGCGTTTTAAGACTTCTTTTTATATATTGGATACCAGCTCTTTATATTATGTATTTTGCATATGGATGTTCAGTTGTCCAGCACCATTTGTTGAAAAGGCTATCTTTGCTCCATTCCATTGCCTTTGTAATGTCAATGATCAGTTGACTATACTTTCGTGGGTCTTTTTCTGAGTTCTGTGTCCTGTTTCACTGATCCGTTAGTTTATTGTGTCATGATACCACACATCTTGATTACTATAGCTTTATAGTAAGTCTTGAACTTGAGTAGTATCAGTCCTCTCACCTTGTTCATCTCCTTCAATATTGTGTTGGCTACAGTGGATCTTCTGTTTTTCATATAAACTTTAGAATCAGTTTGTCAACATCCACATAGCAAATTGCAGAGGTATTCACTGGGATTGTGTTATACCTACAGATCAATGTGAGAAGAGCTGACATCTTGGCAATATTGAGTCTTCCCATCCATGTACATGGAAGATGTCTCCATATAGTTAAATCTTTGATTTGTTCATCAGAGTTTTGTAGTTTTCTTCATACAGACTTTGTACATATTTTATTATATTCATATCTCAGTAAAATTGACCCTTAAACAATGTGGGGATTAGGGTAACAACACCCTGCACACTTAGAAATCTGCATATAACTTTTGGCTCCCCCAAAACATAACTTCTAATAACCTCCTGTTGATCAGAAGCCTCACCAATAACCTACACAGGCAAATATTATGATTCATGTTTTGTATGTCATACATGTTATATACTCTATTCTTATAATAAAGTAAGCTAGAGAAAGGAAGGTATTATTCAGAAAATCATAGAAGAAAATGTATTTAGTACTTATTAAGTGTAAGTAAATCATAAAGGTTTTCATCTTAGTCATCTTCACATTTAGTAGGCTTAGGAGGAGGAGAAAGAGGAGGGGCTAGTCTTGCTGTCGCGGGAATGGCAGAGGTGGAAGAACACTCACCACACAGTTCAAACCTGAGTTGATCAAGGGTCACCTGTATTTCAAGTTTTGGATGTGAATGTAAATGTTGTTGTGTTTTTAATTTCAAATTTTAATTTCTATACATAAGAATGCAAATTGCTTTTGTATATTAACCTTGTATCCTGTAACTTTGATGTAATTGCTTATTATTTTCTAGAAGGTTGCTGTTGTCATTATTATTGATTCTTTAGAATCTTCTACGTAGAGAATCATGTCATCTGCAAATAAAATCATTTTACTTTTTCCTTATCAATCTGTATTTCATTTATTTTGCTTTTTTTTAAATTAATAAGAACTTCCAATACAATGATTAATAGAAATGGTTAGTGCGGACATCCTTGCCTTGTCCACACACTCATGGCAGGAAAGCAACACATAGTTTCTCACCGTTAAGTGTGACGTTAGCTGTAGTTTTTCGTAGATGTTCCCTATCAAGTTTAGAAAGTTCCCCTTTTATTTCTAGTTTGCTGAGAGTTTTTATCATGAGTAGGTGTTGGGCTTTGTCAATTACTTTTTTACATAAACTTTCTATTTTAGCTTGTGATACAATAAAATATAGTCATTGATTTTAGAAGTTTGAACCAGTCTTGCATACTAAAAATAATCCCTATTTGATCATGGTATAAAATTTGTTTTGTACATTATTGTAATGAATTTTCTATCATTTTGTTGAGGATTCTTTTGTATGTTATGTTTATGAGAGATATTTTTCTCTCATTTTTGTTTCTTGTGATGTCTTAATTTGGTTTTAGTATTTGGGAGGTGTTTTATTGCCACCTAAAATGGGTTAAGAAGTATTCCCTCTGCTTGTACTTTCTGGCTAATGGCTATTTTCATCACAAAACTTCCTTATGTGAAAAAATTTGTGAAATAGGGTTCTCTAGGAAAACAAAACCAAAGCAAAACCATGTATATATGAAGAGAGAGAGATTTCAAGGAATTGGCTCACACAATTATAGAGGCTGAGAAGAACTCAAATTTGCAAGGTTGATCCTCAGGCTGGAGAACTAGGTTCCTTATATGGTACAGTGATTTAAAAAACCCTTCATTTCTGAATTCTCTGGTCCACTTATAGTCGTGGCTGGGTTGGGTCATTGTAGTTTTTAATTGATGTTTTATATGGGAAATGATATAATGAAAGATGCGAGATCTCCTGTATTCCAGACATACTTTCCTTACCTCTCTGGTGGAATAATACACCAATTTTCCCTTAATTGTTAGGGTCAATTACCCATCCCAGAACAATAACTCTATTCTTTGTACTTTGAGTCAGAGTCATTAGGATTCCAAAGTCACTGAGTGGCAGTCTTAACCTCCAGTTCATTGGAATTACTGTTGTGTTTCTTGGCAAGACCATTCCTTCTTTTGAAACTAAATCCTCTAGGTTAGGTTAGCAGAGCATAAGTCATAGAGACAGGAAGAAAAATTTTGCTAGCAAGTCAGGGAAGGTAATAGTGAGTGGTAACTGTACTATTCTCATGTCTTGAATTCTGGAACAGTGGGTGAATCTTGGCTATTGGACAAAGAATACCATATTTGGCACTGATTCAGAGAACATACAGCCCCTTGGAGAGCCTTGCCCCAGTTCTGTAAGGTATTGTCACATACTGGCACTATATCTGAGTCTTCAAAAGGCCATTGCCCATTTCATCAAGCCAGCTACTAAAGGATAATGGGGAAGATGGTGAGACCAGTGAAGTCAATGACCCTGGGCCCTTTGCTGCCCTTATTTTTCTATAAAGTGAATTCTTTGATCAGAAGCAATGTTTTATGGAATATTATGAGGATTAGGCATTTTTAAATTCCATGAATGGTAGTATTAGTAGAGTTCCAGAGAGAAGGCAAATCCATATCCAGAATCGTGTCTATTCCAGTAAGGACAAAACACTGCCCTTTCATTATGGAAATGATCCAATGTAATCAACTTGCCATCAGGTGGCTGGTTAATCATCCCAGGGGATGGTGCCATCTGCAGAGTCAATGTTGGTCTTCAAGGCTGGCAGATTGAGCACTCAGCAGTGGCCATAGCCAGCTTGACCTTGGTTAGTGGAAGTCCACATTGCTGAACCCATGTATCTCCTCCATTCTTGCCACCATGAGCCCCTGGGTACTGACAGGGATAGCCAGGCAAAAAGGATGAGTGGTAGCCACAGAATGAGCCATTCTATTCACATGATTATTAAAATCCTCCTCTGATGAAGTCGATGTTTAGAGCCTTCACGTGGAATAAGTATCTTCTTCACGCACTTTGCTCATTTGGAGAAGTCTGTCAACACACATCTTCTGCAGACTTCCTTGTCACTAAGTTTTAGATCACATGTCTTCCAAGTCCCTGAACATCCAGCCTAACGAGCCACAGCCCATGAACTAGTATGCAATACACATCTAGCTATTTCTTCTTTCAATCAAAGTGAACAGCCAGGAAGGATGCTTCAAGTACTGGCCATTGAGAGGATTTCCCTTCACCATGTTCTTCTCTTCCTCATCAACTGATCATAGGAAACTCCCCATGAAGTGCAGGCTGGGAGAGAAAATGCAGTGTCACAGCAGTGGGAACTGTGGCTATTTAGGCCATTTCTTCATGTAACTTCCCTTTGCCTTTAGGGCCTATTTGGGTCTGATCTCCCATACACAACTTCCATTTGTGATGAAGTGTTATGTGCATGTGCAATTTTACAGCTTGGTGAGTTAGCTAACACCCAGTTTATGACTGTTAACACAAGTTTGCAACAACTTGGTAACCCCTAGTTGAGTGTTTAGTCTTTATAGGGCCCAGTGGCATGGGAAAATGTGTTTCTCAAAAGGAGAGTAGTTATCTGCAGAGGATGGCAGGGCTTTGCTCCAAATTTTTAAGTGCCTGCACTGTAATTCACCTGCAGATGCATGCCAAAAAGCATTCCTATCAGCCACTGACATTTCAAGCACCACTGGTTCTTCTGCATCACATAGCACAAGAGGCAGAGCAGCTTACACAGGAGCTTGGGCCTTTTTCAGATTCTTCTCCTGTTGGTGCCCCATTCAAAACTATAAGTTTTTTGGGGATACATGGCAAATGAGTCAGAGCAGTACACCCAAATGAGGAACATGTAGCCTTCAAAATTCCAAAGATCCCTGCTAGATATTGTGACTTTTTCTTGGCTGTAGAATGGGCAAGATGCAACAACCTATTGTATACTTTATAAGGGATATCTTGGCATGCTTTAAACCACTGGACTTTCAGAAGTTTCACTGAGATAAAAGTCTACTAGATTTTTGTCAGATTTATCTCCCACCTGCTGGTTTGCACATATCATATCAGTGAGTGCAGAGGAACGGCTATTTCTTGCTCACTGGGTCCAATCAGCAAAATACCATCAATGTAATGGGCCAGTGTTCTATCTGGTGAAAGAGAAAGGCTATCATGACTCCTGAAAACTAAATTATGACACAGTGCTGGAGAGCTGGTATGCTACTGAGGTAGGGCAGTGAAGGTGTGTTGCTGGCCTTGTCAGCTCAAAGCAAACAAGGTGGGTGTGTGAACATGGATGGAGAAAAAGTCATTTTCCAGGTCAGCCACTACATACCACTGCTAGGATTTGTGTTGATTTCCTCAGGTAATAAAACCACATCTGGTACAGCAGCTAAAATTGGAGTCACACCTGGCTAAGCTTACGATAATCTGCTGTCATATTCCAAGTCTCATCAGTTTTCTACAGAACCCAGATAGGCAAAATGAACAGGAATGTGGTGGAACCCTACTCCTGCATCTTTTAAGTCCTTTGAGGTGGCACAAATCTCTGCAATCCCTCCAAATGTGTGGTACTGCTTTCAGTTTACTAGTTTTCTAGGTATAACATTTATAGTGGGTTTCAGTTGTATTTTTCTACCATATTCTCATTCCATAGATTATGAAAACACTGAGGGAGCCGTTGACTATGTCTGTTCTAATTATGAATTCTAGGCCTGGAGAAATAATCACAAGACGGATTAGGGAAGCCAGTGGGCTCACTGTGAGACAGATCATACCTAAACTCCACTGACCTCCTGACCTCATGAGGCCCTACTATGAATGTCGGACCACAGTGATGATTTGCGCCTCTTGAATTCAGTGTTGCTTCAGAACCAGTGTCCAGTAATCCCTGAACTGTCTGATAATTCCCTTTTCTCAATGCACGGTCATCCTGGTAAAAGTCTACAGGACCCTTCAGAGAAGGCTGAGAGAAAACTTAACAGTATAAATTGTTGATGGTGTACTGGGCTCTTCCTCAAGTTGAGTTGGCCTCCTCTTCATTCAAGGGGCTCTTGGTCTATAAACTCTCAAGTCTGGGATTGATTGATGGCCTATAACTCTTCTTTTCATGGTTTAAAGTTAGACTTTTTGTCATGTTACCTAGAACTTTTCTGCTTATACTGATCAAGTAATAGTTTCGTAGGATCCTTATCTATTTCACATCTAGGAATACCATGATTAAGTAGACAATACTGTAGGTCTGTGTAAATCAGACTACTCTGCTGCTTTGACTCTGTTGTCCGTCATGGTAACTGCACTCACCTTGCCTCTGGCAGTTGAGTGCCATGATTTAGTTCGTGCCACGCTGGGATATAATTACTCCCATTGGATTTAGGTTTCCCAGTTCAGTGGCAGCAGCCCCAGCTGTAAGTGTCACCATAAAGAGAGGAGAGATCATAGAACTTTTCAAAAATGTTGTTGTTTTTTTCACAGGTTTTTTTGTCATGGTGCTGCAAAAAGCGTGTCCTCTAGACCCTTCCAGTTCGGAGGAGTAGCTAGCAAATGACCGGTCCACTCTAACATACCATTATGTCTAAGGTTTTGAATCTCTTCCTCTACATTATGCAATGGCAAGTCTGACATTTTGAGTAGTTATTCTGGTCTACCTTTTGCTCCATCTTTCAGCCGAATAAAATAACTGTTAGTGACTTTTCTAACTCCCTGAGCTAAAACATTAAATGTAAAATCTCAGCTTATTGGTCCTATACTAATAAATTAGGACCAATCCAATTTTATATTTCTTCCATCAATATCCTACATCCATAATATCCATTCCACACATATTTCCCAGATTTATGCCTGTATAAATTAGAAAAATCAAGTAGACATTTTGAGATGTGGTATACCTCCTCATTGGTCACTGTCTTAGTCCATTCAGGCTGCTATAACAAAATATCTTAGACTGGGTAGCTTATAAACAACAGAAACATATTTCTCACAGTTCTGTAGGCTGTAAAGTCCAAACTTACAGTGCTAGCAGATTCCAGGGTCTAGTGAAAGACCACTTCCTGTTTCATAGAAGGCTACCATCTTGTTATGACCTCACATGGCAGAAAGGGTACGTGATCTTTCTGGGGGTTCTCTTTGTAAAGGTGCTGATTCTATTCATGAGAGCACCATACTCATGATCTTATCAATTGCCAAAGACTCCACCTCCTAATATCATCACTTTAGGGGTTTGAATTTAAATATATGAATGGGAGAGGGGCAATAAATATTCAGTCGATTGCAGTCACACTTTTAACCTTACTTTTAGGGACCTGCTGAGACTTGAATCTAATTATAAGTATAGAAGGAAAAAAAGGGAGGTGGGTGAGGAGAATCAGCATTATCTTGCCAGGGAACTGCCTCAGAGGAGGTCATTACAGTTTCCTCAGGCAATGCAGTGTTTGTCACCTCAGATTGGGGTTGGAAAGGCTGTTTTTCCTGGAAAGGAGATTAATCAGATTTTAGGGTCTCCTGTCCCTAGCTTCATCAGGATATTTTTTTTTTTTTTTGAGACAGAGTCTCACTCTGTCACCCAGGCTAGAGTGCCATGGCATCAGCCTAGCTCACAGCAACCTCAAATCCCTGGGCTCAAGCAATCCTACTGCTTCAGCCTCCCAAGTAGCTGGGACTACAGGCATGTGCCACCATGCCCGGCTAATTTTTTTCTATATATTTTTAGTTGAGCAATTAATTCTTTCTATTTTTTAGTAGAGACAGGGTTTCACTCTTGCTCAGGCTGATTTTGAACTCCTGGCTTTGAGAGATCCACCCGCCTCAGCCTCCCAGAGTGCTAGGATTACAGGAGTGAGTCTCCGTGCCTGGCCTCATCAGGATATTTTTATACATCCCCACTTCAACTTTTACGATCCATTCCTTCCCAATCAATGCCCTTAGGCTGAATAAAATTTAGGCTAAGAATTCAATCCGTGTTGTAATTCGTCCATTTGTAAGATGAGATTTTGCTTTTGGTTTTCAGTACTCTCATCCCTGGAGCTACACATATACAGGTCCTTTTCTAGATAGGCATTGAAGTTTGCAGGTCATTTATGGGGCACTGTAGCTAGCAATTCAAATACTTGACATTATTATTTTCTTTCCCTATTTTCCAGCAATATAAGAAGCAACCAACCCATCTCTTTAGTTTGACAAAAATGCTTGAAAATATGTACATGATCCTTGCCTCTTATTGGTGTTTAACTAGGAGTATACACTGTTGATATTTTGTTTATCTCTTTTGCCACATCACATCATGCACTATCTGTGCTCTCATTACTACTGGAAATAGAGTCATTAGTGTCTCTAAATCCAATCATATTAGAGATAGCCAATTCTAGAAATTACCAAATAAATTCAGAAACTCCTTCTTAAGATTCTGACCCTCTGGAAACATTCCTCTTACTCAAATTTGTATTGAGGGTTATTTTTTTTTTATCTCTTGTGGTATTTTAATGTCTGGTATCTATTCACTTCAGCCTAAAGAACTCTTTTCAGTATTTCTTGTAGAATAGGTCTTATAGCCATTTATTTTCTCATTCTTTAAAATTAAATTGAAGAATGCCTTAATTTGTCCTTAATTTTGAAGGTTAGTTTTGCTGGATATAAAATTCTTAATAAACAGTCTTTTTCTTTCATTACTTTGAATATATCATCCAACTTCCTTCTGACAAGGTCTCTGACAAGAACTCAGCTGTTAGTCTGGGTTGATAAAAATGTGAGTTCTAAGTCAGGTCACAGAGTATGAAGATTTTCAGGGAACTGAAAGACAAGTAATAATGACAATTATCTGGGTCTGGGGCTTTCGGGAAGCTTCAAACTTATTTCTCCTCTTCCAGTGGCTGCTAAACTACTATTTTTCATAACTAACAGCTTCAAGGTTGTTGGGATCAAAATTATCAGAAAGCTGTAGAGAGGGAGATGAGAATAAAGCAAGTTAAAATACTAAAAATTTCATTGTTTTTATCAAAATTAGTAGTTTTTCTTCAATAATATATTTTCAGGTTGCTGAAAAACTTGCTTAGTTTCCAGTATTCTGAAAAAAATATATTTGATATTTTATAATAGTGTACTCATTGTTTTAATGTAGAAGTTGATTTTTGATTGTCTTTCTACTCTGCCTTGCTGTGATTGTACATATTAATTATTCAACACAAAATATAATACAAACACCAGATCTTTCGTCTACAACCTTAATAATATACCCTGTTAACTTTATTCCTATATCTGTGCTTGGGAAGATACTATAGACAGTATCAAACATTTGTGAAATTTCAGCTACTCTATTGTAGCTGAAACTTCATTACAAGTAAATTCCAACCTTCATTCCAAGGAAAAATGTGTTTCAAGGTGCTGAAAACAAATCTAGATACATTTTAATTCCAGTTAAGTTTCTCATCAATTTGTTTGCTGATTTTAAATGCATTTTTATGTAATGGTCAAGAAAAATATTGCTAAAATGTTTTGTGAAGTCCAGCTCCAGGCCATAATCCTATGTGAGATCCTTCAGGATCAACTATAGGTAGTTATGAAGGCATTGCCTGGGAGACCTCAGGGTGGAAATCTGCTGTCTCCACTCAGAATTGATGCACAGTCTAGAGTGAGTTGCAGTCAAGGACTCAGGACCCCTAAGATGGACATAGTGTTATGCATATTTGTATTCCTAACCCAAACGTTTCTATTCGTGGGCCTTTTTGTCAAGATGTTTTCATCTGAGACCCTTCCAAGGAACCTTCTAATTTGGTGGTCTGGAAAACACTTTTCTCCACTTTGGCTCAGTACTTTTCTATCATAGCCCTTCCTCTTCTCTCTCCCTCAAGCCCTCAGATCCAATTAGGTGGCAGGGGCATTTTGTCAGGCTTTCCCAGAAGTGAGATGACCCTCCCATCTGCTCCTGCTGACCTTTGCCCACTGAAATTCTGTGGGAACATATGAACTTCACCAGGAACCCACACCTTTTTTTCCCTTGCTAAACCTATCTCAGTAAGTAAAAAAAAAAAAAAAAAAAAGCCTTGATTCTTAGTTTCAGTTTAGCTCATCCACCACCTTCACACCTCACAACTCTCTTATGACACTTTCAATCCTCAAGACCCCTTAACACCTAACGTATCGAAACTGCCGTCTTTTGTCTCTGAACCATGACACTGTAGTGTGAATAAAAATGTTGATTTACTCTTTCCATAGAAGTTGTGGAATACTCAGAATTGTCTACATTCTTCTCTCTATTCAGATATGGAGGAAAAAAAATCTGAAATACCAAACTCTGTGTCTTCTACATTTTTCCAGGGGCTTCTGGCTTCTAGGTCCTGTTATATCTGTCCAAACAATCTACATTATTTTGGGATGTTTTCTCTGATGTGGCTTTCCAAATTTGCATGCCACTGTGCCTACTCCACGCCCCATTCATGACCAAGAGCATCTCCATGCCTGCAGTGTTTGCGAGAGATAACATCTGCCATGGCTAATGGATCCCTCCTAAATAAGGGGATTCTTGGTTATCTGTTTTGTAACTCTAAGCTTTTTCACCTTGGCCATTTCTGACGCGATAAAGCCACACTTGTCACATATTCTTGCCAGTGCTTCATTGTCTATTTTGCTTTTCACCCCATCTGAGAAACAGTACTCTTGTTAACACTGACATGCTGCCGTGTTCTTGAACCTGACTTTACAAATTGAAAAAAGGGTTCAAGGCGAGAAATGTAGTAAGGGCCTAGCAAAAAGTAAGGCACAAGCGTCACTAAAAATAATGATGATAATTAGCCACTGTCCCCTGTTTGCTTCTCTATCATCGCTACTGTGGAGCCACATAGATGGTGGTCATAAAGATTCTAGATTTCCTCCATAGATAGAATTACCTTTTTGAAACCTAAGAGTAGTTTCTGAGATATCTTCCATGTCCCGCATTCCAGTGTAATGGCTGACCCACCCAGACCAGTGGCCTGTACCCAGGAA